>VYZW01038648.1:104220-146593 GCA_013401315.1 Balaeniceps rex | reverse complement strand
CCGACCTGCGGTTGCTGGCGGCCAGCGCTACCGCCCGCCTCCGCGCCACGCAGGGTGCCTGCGACTCCGACGCCACCGGCAGCAGCAGCGGCTCCGCCGAAGAGAGCGAGGCGGACGGCGACGGCGCGGGGCAGCGGAGCCCCGCCGCGGCCTGCCCGGGGTGAGTGCGGGGTGCCGCGGCCCGTCCCCGGGGAGGCGCCTCTCGGGTGTTTCCTGCGGCGTCCGGAGGGTTGCTCAGGGAGTCTGGCCGCTCAAACCTGCGCTTTCGGCTTATTTGAGTCTAAAGCATCATTTTAATAACGCTTCTTCTGAATGTCGGCTTTTTGGGGGGTTGTTTTGTGGTAAAAGAGTGAGAAAACCTATTTTTGCTGTCCCCTTTTATGGGTTGTTTTCTTGAAAACTCGTGCACGAGAAAACCTTTTTCTGCTGTCCCCTTTTATGGGTTGTTTTCTCAAAAATTTGTGCACCAAGTATTCTTTATCCTACGTGCTTTTATGGTGCTTTCTCTTCTGTGTTGGTTTTGCCTATATTAGCTCAGAAATATTTACAACGTGCTCACAGTTTATCCGTGAGGCGAGCTGCTTGAACAACCTTTGCAGTGCATGCCCCGTTGTAGCGTAACGCTGTTGGATCTGCTTCGATTTAAAAACACGAGTGAGGGCAGGTTTGTAGGAAGAAGTGACCTTTCATTAGACCACCTGATGTGGCTGGATAAAGTTTGGCTCTGAGTTGATAAATAAAGGTAGAATAGGGCTGTTTTGTGGTAATGGTAGTAGAAAGGAGCTAACAAAATTGGTGTTGGTGACTGGACAAACCATACGAAGAGAAAGCTTTTGCTTTTAGGAAGGTAAAGGCTTTTCGAAAGCCCAGTGCCTGCACTGACAATGGTCTTCTGTATTATTCCAAACCAACTTAAAGTCCTTTTGCAATCGGCATGTTTTTGACGTGCCCTAGAAAGCAGTACGAGTCAGCTTTGATGTGGCAGGTTTGCTGATCTCGGTGGTGGGTGATGTGTCTGCATTTCACAATAAACACGCCGGACTTCCAAAATGATCAGTTTTGTTTTCTGTGTGTGAAGTGGTCAGTAGTCTGAAAACTAGTTATAATGAGAACAGAGGTCTTCACCGCTTTTTTTTTTTTTTCAACTTGATAGCCAAAAGCAGCACTTGTGTGGTCTGTCAAAGAATGCAGTTTGATAAGGGAAGCCAGGTAACAACTAGCTGCTGGCAAAAGCGATGGCCCGCTCTCTGTCCTGGCTTTGCACCCCTGCTCGAGCACAGCCATCTCTCTGGCTCCCAGGTGGACTGCTTCATGGTGTGAAACTGTCAGCTCTGTAGAAAAAGGAGTTTTGTTCTGTCGCTTTGTCTCCTGAAGCCGGTGTTCGTGGTTTTAGGTGTTTAGGGAAGCACGGCTACCTCGCATGGCTGCTGCTAGCTCTTGGGAAGATTCAATACATTTTTAGGAAAGACCCAAAGCAGCAGTGGTTTTGTATGGTAATTTTAAGTTGATGAGCACAGATTGTAAAGCCAGGTGATGTTTTATTCCTGACGGATATATCTGATGAGCAGTTCAGCATATGTATCAGATCTGGTAAATAATGTTTGTACCTTGTGGGGTTTCATCTGGGGTTGTTCAGCCTGGAGAAGAGGAGGCTGAGGGGAGACCTTATCGCCCTCCACAGCTGCCTGAGAGGAGGGTGTAGCGAGGTGGGGGTCGGTCTCTTCTCCCAAGTAACAAGTGATAGGACGAGAGGCAATGGCCTCAAGTTGTGCCAGGGGAGGTTTAGATTGGATATTGGGGAAAAACTTCTTCACGGAGAGGGTTGTCAAGCACTGGAACAGGCTGCCCAGGGCAGTGGTGGAGTCCCCATCCCTGGAGGTATTTAAAAGCCGGGCAGACGAGGCGCTTAGGGACATGGTTTAGTGGTGGACAGGTACGGTTGGACTTGATGATCTTAAAAGTCTTTTCCAACCAAATGATTCTATGATCCGTGAAGTGTCCTGAGGGTTGGTGTTTTCTAAAGAGGGGAGACAGCAATTAGCCGTAGGCACCTATTAAGGTTTGGTTGTGTTGTAGAGATCCTGGCTTAGTCTTTTTCTGACTGCTTTATTGCAGTAATTGTTCTCTCTGCTCTGAGATGACCTGTTCAGCGGAAACTGATAGCTGGAATGACTGTCTTGGGGGAGGGAGGGAGAGTAAGGAAAGCTGCCTCTTAGACTTAGTATTCTGCCATTTCCTGCTGTGACTTACTCTTTATTTGTCTGTTCATGATGAATAAATGTTTTGTACGTGAATCGTCCTCGTTCCACTTCACAACCCGGAGGTTGTTGAGATGGAAATCTCTGTAATTCCACGTGCACTCTCTTCCCAGTAAACCGTTGCGTTCCTGTCTCCCCTGGCCCTCGGAGCTTTCCTGAGCATCTGCAAAGTGGAAGTGACCTGATTCGGCCTCCCTCAGCATTCAGAGAGCAACAATGAAAAATGTGATGAGGTAGCAGCCCTTTGGAGAGTAATTCATATAAGGATAGAGGACCCCCAAAAAACTGCGAGGGAGTTTGTTGGAAGCTTTTATCTGCCAGAAGGCCAAGAAGGTGGCAGAGTAGAGGGCATCAGCCAGTGAGTTAAGTCTTTGTGTAGTTGTCTTCCTGCCTCCCTCTGTTTATTTAAAAAAAAAAAAAAAATTGGCAGCCAAAACTGGGTCAAAAAATTCTTGTGTATAAATCCAAGATAGCAACTTCAGAAAATTACACCTTTCCCAGCATGGCGCTGATCCTCTTTTCCTCCTCTGGCTTGTTTGTCCGGATCTTTCATTGCACGCTTAGAAATGTGTGGTATTTAGACACACTTGATATTTATTTATTCAGTTTTCTTCCTGTTGATTTGCTGTGTAGTTTCCCTTGAATGTAACTCAGCTTGGATTTTTATGGGAACTGAAACGTTTCAGAAGGGTGTTGTACATTTATATTTATTTGTAGCAAAGGCATGTTAAGATGAAGTTTTGTTTTCTAGTGTTTTTCCTGATTTTTGGCTTAATTCTAGTCTTGCAAAACAGGGGGGGGGAACCTCACGGAAGAATATTCTAAAAGATACTGATGATGTCGGATTATTTCCCCAGGAAATACTGGGCTTTTGCTACTGCACTTTTTGTGTTGTGGTAGGATTGTTTAAAGTTACGTTACAATGTGCCTTTCCCAAAAAAGTCCTTGCTTTGTTCGGTGAATGGGATGCTGATGACTGAATTGGAGCTGTTCTGTGTTTCCTCTGTATTTCAGTCAATGGCCTTGCCCTATAAACTGCATGCTGTTGAAACACGGCTGTGAAGAAACAACTGTCTCTTAACTAACCTACAGCAAAAGTTGTAACTGCTGTGTTTCTGAGGTAGCTGGTCTTTGTAACAAACAGCTTCAACCCAAATGGCTGGTTTGAGAGCTATAAACAGCTACAGCTGTCTTGGAGGCTTTACAGTCCTGTCTGTGTTCTTTACTTTTACATGAACTCTTTAATCATAGGTTAGTTGCTTAATCTACATATCTGTCATAAAACAGCATATCTGAAGGAATGTTGTTATTTCCAATTTATAATTTAGTGCAGAAACAATGAAATACTGTCATTTAGTGTGGGTAACGGCCTGAAAAATTATAGAATAAGTAGCACGTGGTTTTACTGTCTTACTTTTGACTTCGGCTTCAACGTAAAATGTGCTCTTGGCTGCTTTGCATCTCTCAATTGCAAAGGCTTTCAAGTTGAGCTCACAGTCTTTTTTTTTTTTGGCCACTGGAGTGGTGTAAATCCCAACTGGGATTTGCACAAAGCTTGTCTTTCCAAGTTCCTTTGCGTGCACATTCATGCAGGCGTTCACAAATCTGCTGTCTTGGATACTTCGCTTAAGTTTGGCTGAGCGAAATCTTATTTTAACTGTTGCATGTTTTATCGTGCAGAAACAAATTTACCTGGGTATAATTCTTAGTTTAGATTCTGGACCTGTGGAGGGTATCCGCAGAGAACGGTCTGTGTACAGCAGCAGTGCAAACTTCTGCTCTTAATTAAAGGCAGGTGGCTGCTAGCGATGACCAGCCAAATGTATGGAAACTGATGTTGGTTTGGGTTTGGACTAGTTGTGCTGGGGAAGGGCACAGCACGGGCAAGCAGAGGGGAAGCCGGGATTGTGGAATGGGGAATGGAGCCTGTGGAATGGGACAGACCCGATAGAAGCTTGGAAATCAATTGCAGACTTTTGCTTTATGTTTTATTCTGTCTCTAGTTCTAGGTACTTTGTGTAATTGTATTTCCTTTAATAAACATAAATGTTCATTTTCTTTGTTTCTGCACTATTAGCTAAAACAACTCAAGATTTGAAGCAGAAAAAAAGGTGACTTACAGTAGATCGTTCTTGTTTAAGTGTTGAATATGCTCCTGTGCATTGATTCCCCCCCTTCTCTGTCACATCAGACTGTCTGGCAAAATCAATATGTTTCGAAATTGCAATTTTTTTTCAACTGATCTGTGTAAATGCTTATTTTCTCATTTTGATGATTACTGTTAATTATTACTCCCAATATTGTGGAAAGCTACATGTGGATTACTACACCTGGAAAATTCTTACCTTGTGGTAATGTACCTAAACTAACGGCAAAAGCATGTGACGTGTCTCTTCTGGCTGGAAAGAACCATTGTAGTCCTCTGATCTTCAAATAGATCTTCAGTCTGTGAATCAGTAAGGAGCAGATTAAAATCACTGTCTACAACAAGTTCTTGACAGGTTTGAAAGTGAGGGTGGGGAAATTCAGGTGTTTCTGAAGTGAAAGCATTTGTCAGAGTCAAAAGAATTTATCAGAATTAGCCTTATGAAATCTTTTTCCTTGAAAGAAGAGCATATATGCTTATGCCTAATAACTGCGGTCACAGGCTTAGTGCTTTAAAATCCGGGCATGCCTGANGTTTTTTTTTTTTTTTTTTTTTCTGTGAAGTTCCTGGGGCAATATCTTTCTGCTTTTGCGTTCCCATTGTGTCATGACTGAAGTTTGTATGGATGAGATCTATCTGGCATGCTCAGAAGAGGTATCTTCCGCTTATGTTCCCTGAGGCAAGTGATCCCATTTGGTGTCATCAGGTTGTGAGGATTGTGCTACCCTCAGTCATTCAGAAACCTCCTAGTGAAAAATGTCACCAAAAAAGAAAGAAGTACTAATTTCTTCTTTGAATGGTGGTCTACCAGGTTGAGCACTCTTCTGGGCTGTGGGATGCAGAGCTTTCTACACCCTTGCTTAATCACAAGAAGTTTGACCCATATTCTCATCTCATTTCTTTTAATACTGATTTAGTAAACTCAATATGGCTTGCTTGGGTTTTTATATAGATACACAAAACTTACCTTAAAAAAAAATAAAACAACAACCTCACACGCACAGTTGCAGACAGAGGTGAACCACTAGTTCTTACATAACCTGAGGCTTATGCAGTTTCTTCCATTTCATCTTGAAACCAGTATTTTTGATTCATTAGTGTGGTGAGCTTGAGTCATTGTCAGGAGGAAGAGAGAAAGCTTCCTGGAAAACTAAAAGGAAGATAAACATCTTCTGAAAACACAAGTCTGATATCCAGGCTCAAGAAGTCAGTTGTGATTACTGTATCACTGTGAACAGCCTTGTTCATCAAAATACCTACAGATGAGGTAGTAATTTCTTTCAGACATTGTTTTAGCTTGTTGTCTTTATTCAAAAGGTTACTTTCTTCAGATACTTTCATACCTTGGTAATGGCAGCGGAAGCATCATTTGAGAAAGAAACTGTGTGATATTGATTGCCATTGTCATGCTGTCAGTAAGCACGTAGTCTTTCTCTTTTCAGTGTTAGTTAAAAAAAAAAAAAGCTGAAAGTAAGAGTCCCTGCAGATAAGAGGTTTCAGAAGGGAGAAGGGAAGGAGTGCTCTTGCTTTGTGCATTGCCAGAGAAACTGTTGGAGCCAATTCGGAGCATGGTGACCTGCTCTGCCTGGTCAGCTAAATAAATGTCAGTACTGAGTGGTCCGTCCTGTGAAAGGCTTTAGAGGTGTTTGTCTATAAACAAGATTTTGTAAGTTTGCTTAAAACTGAGGTTGATTTTATGCATTCTCTGTGCATATGTGTTCGTGATCTTGGTTTTTCGGCTGTAACCCTGAGTGGATACCTTCAGGGAGCACTGTCCACGGCCAAAAACGGCGCTTTCTGTCAGAGAGAGCTTTGGTCTGGGTGTGCGTAGGGTGTTGCTGGTTAGGTCCACCAGTGGTGTCTCTGACAAATGTTATACTGTTAGCAGCTACAGCGTCCCATGTTCTTTAAGTCATAAACTCCCTTGAACTATATGTGCACAAAATGGGGAAATTGCTACCTTGATTTAAAAGTATGAGATAACCAAGCCATTTTATGCATTTATTTGGGGTTTCTTTGTCCTTCTCATGTAATACCCTCGAAATGTATGGCCTGTTAGTCTGCTGAAAAATGGATTCTCCTGCATTCTGTTAAATAGCAGTTCTGTACCATGTCGCTTACCTTATATGTCAGTTTAATCAGACTAAATTTCCGTGTGACTTATTTCAAAGCCTGTGTGTTTGCTACTTTTTCTCTAGGGAAAGAAAGAAGAAAATGTTTGGCAGTTATCCAAGCTTTAATTGTTTTGCTACTAAAGTATAGCAATTATTATCAAGGCTGTGGGAAGCTGTGATATGTCAAAGATACTAATGCGCTTGTTTGTGACAATTGCATAATGGTAGTAGTAAATGTAGTATAAATTTAGCTAATTATCCATATGAATGCTCCCACAGGTTGTCTTGATTTTTTTTCAGAATGCTTAGTATCTCATCTAGTTTGTTTTATTAATTTCCCTAAGAGCAATTTAGTACTAATAATTTGCTACTGTTACAGACAGACTCCTTTTCATATTATAGGTATCTTCTTTTCTTCGTTTTCTGTACAACTAGAATCTGAAAAGCACTGGTAGTGCAGAAACTTGGGGTTTAAAACTCTAGTTGCATCATACTGTTTTTGTTTGGGTGTTCTGGGGACTCGCCTGGATTTGAGAGATTCAGTATGGTGCAGCTAAAGAATTCATTTGTGTACTGAATTTGTTGCTGTTGACTCTTCTAGAGCAACTGGGAAAGGTTAACTCGTATCTTAAGGATATGAACAGAAAATGCAAGTAAAGCTAGTATACCATGCTCTTTAGGAAGAAAAATTAAGACTGCAAGCCAAGCAGGCAACCTGGTATGAGTCGCACATTTGCCTCCCTTGTTCTTCCTCTATGTTAAAGTGTAGTTGGCTGACATGTAAAAGGTGAGACACTTTACCAAACCCTGCTGAAGGGAGAGGCTGCAGTGCAGACCTCGGACCACAAGAAGTGCCTGGACCTTTCTCCTGGGGCAGGGACAGATGGCAGACCTGCCTGCAAAAGGCATGCCTGGGTGGAGGGCCTCCTGCAGCAGGCGGCTGAGCTGCAGGAGGAGGCTGAGAAGCAGTTAGATAGCTGGTTCCGAGTGCAGTCTGCAGTGGACCCACAGCCAAACAGCCAAAACTCCCCCACCGGCACACACAGAAGGGAGGGGGGCCAATAGTGCAGAAGAATGGACGGTTGCAATGGCAAGGATCAGCAGGAGGAAGAGACTTCCCCTGAAGCCCGAGCTGCCCTTGCAGAACTGCTTCACCGCTCTGCAGGCTGAAGAGGAAAGACCCGTCACACCAGGAGAGATGCTGGAGCTGAGTGAGGCAGCCCGATCTGCTCCCCGTATAACAACCGGTGCAACTAAGAAAAGGCGACGGGTGGTAGTAGCAGGCAACTCTGTTCTGAGGTACGGAGGCACCCGTTTGCCAACCTGACGCACTCTCTAGAGGTGTGCTGCTTACCGGGGGCTCATATCAGGGATGTTGCCGAGAGACTACCAAGCCTCGTACAGTCCACTATTATCCTCTGCTGTTGTGTCACGTGGGCACCAGTGATCCAGCCAGGAGCAGTCTGAGGAGTATCAAGAAAGATTACAGAGCCCTGGGAGTGGCGGTAAGGGACTCTGGAGCGCAGGTAGTTTTTTTTCATCAATCCTTCTGGTCAAAGGGAAGGGTTTGAAAGGGCCAGTTGAATCTGGCGAATCAATAAATGGTTACAGGATTGGTGCCACAGCCAGGGGTTCGGATACTTAGACCATGGGACTCGCTTTGAGAAACCTGGTCTCCTAGGTGCTGATGGGGTCCATCTGTCAGAGAAGGGGAAGAGCATCTTTGGTCATAGGCTTGCCAAGCTGGTGAAGAGGGCTTTAAACTGAAGTTGCCAGGCAGGGGAACCTCAATCCATCCCACTCCTACCAGTTTGATGCCAGTGCCAGCAATAGATACCCGGGGCCTGGAGAAGGATCACAGGTCAGCAGGAGAGGACCTGAGGAGCAGCACAAAGGAATTCCAGCCACTCCAGCCAGGAAGTCAGCTTCATCGGGGGCCGAACTTAAATGCCTCTGTGCGAACACACATAGCATGGGGATAAACGAGAGGAGTTAGAGATGTGCGTGCGCCTGCAGGGCTATGATTTTATTGGCATCATGGAGACGTGGTGGGATGGCTCCTATGACTGGAGTGTTGGAATGGAAGGATTCAGGCTCTTTAGGAAGGACAGGCAGGGGAGAGGAGGAAGAGGTGTTGCCCTCTATGTCAGTGACCGCCTGGAGTGCATGGAGCTCAGCCTGGGGATGGATGAGGAGCCGGCCGAGAGCTTACGGGTCGGGATTGAAGGGAGGGCAGGGACAGGTGACGTTATAGTGGAGGACTGCTACAGGCCACCTGACCAGGAAGACTGAGCAGATGAGGCCCTCTGTAGACAGACAGGAGCAGCCTTATGTTCACAAGCCCTGGTCCTCATGGGGAACTTCAACCACCCCGATACCTGTTGGAGGGACAACACAGCAGGGCATAAGCAATGCAGGAGGTTCCTGGAATGCGTTGATGATCAATTCCTTCTCCAGGTGATAGAGGAGCCAACATGGAGAGGTGCTGTGCTGGACCTTGTTCTCACCAACAAGGAGGGGCTGGTGGGGAATGTGAAGCTCAAGGGCAGCCTTGGCTGCAATGACGTGAAATGGTGAAGTTCAAGATCCTTAGGGCAGCAAGGAGGGTGCACAGCAAGCTCACTACCCTGGACTTTAGGAGAGCAGACTTTGGCCTCTTCAGGGATCTGCTTGGTAGAGTACCAAGGGGATAAAGCCCTGGAGGGAAGAGGGGCCCAAGGAAGCTGGTTAATATTCAAGGATCACCTTCTCCAAGCTCAGGAGCGATGCATCCCAACAAAGAGGAGGCTAGGCAAAAATGCCAGGAGGGCCTGCATGGATGAACAAAGAGCTCCTGGACAAACTCAAACACGAAAAGGAAGCCTACAGAGGGTGGAAGCAAGGACAGGTAGCTTGGGATGAATACAGAGAAATTGTCTGAGCAGCCAAGGATCAGGTTAGGAAAGCTAAAGCCCTGATAGAATCAAGTCTGGCCAGGGGCGTCATGGGCAACAGGAAAAGCTTCTATAGGTACGTTGGTGATAAAAGGAAGACTAGGGAAAATGCGGGCCCTCTCTGGAAGGAAACAGGAGACCTGGCTACCTGGGATATGGAGAAGGCTGAGGTACTCAATTAAGTTTTTTGTCTCAGTCTTCACTGGCAAGTGCTCAAGCCACACTGCCCAAGTTGCAGAAGGCAAAGGCAGGGACTGGGAGGATGAAGAACCGCCCACTGTAGGAGAAGATCAGGTTCGAGACCGTCCAAGGAACCTGAAGGTGTGCAAGTCCATGGAACCTGGTGAGATGCATCCACAGGTCCTGAGGGAACTGGTGGATGAAGTTGCAAAGCCACTATCCATCATATTTGAGAAGTCATGGCAGCCTGGTGAAGTTCCCGCTGACTGGAAAAGGGGAAACATAACGCCTATTTTTAAAAAGGGGAAAAAAAGGAAGACCCGGGGAACTACAGGCCGGTCAGTCTCACCTCTGTGCCTGGCAAGATCATGGAGCAGATCCTCCTGGAAACTATGCTAAGGCACATGGAAAATAAGGAGGTGATTGGTGACAGCCAACATGACTTCACTAAGGGCAAATTGTGCCTGACAAATTTGGTGGCCTATGACAGGGTTACAGTGTTGGTGGATAAGGGAAGAGCAACTGATGTCATCTACCTGGGCTTGTGCAAAGCATTTGATACTGTCCCGCACAACATCCTAGTCTCTAAATTGGAGGGACATGGATTTGATGGATGGACCACTTGGTGGATAAGGAATTGGCTGGATGGTTGCTCTCAAAGAGTTGCGGTCAACGGCTTGATGTCCAAGTGGAGAACAGTGACGAGTGGCGTTCCTCAGGGGTCAGTATTGGGACCGGCGCTGTTCAGCATCTTTGTCGGCAGCATGGACAGTGGGATTGAGTGCACCCTCAGCAAGTTTGCCGATGAGACCAAGCTGTGTGGTACAGTTGACATGCTGGAGGGAAGGGCTGCCATCCAGAGGGACCTTGACCGGCTTGAGAGGTGGGCCCATGTAAACCTCATGAAGGGTTTACACGTGGGTAAACATGGGTTGAGGCACATGGGTCGGTGCAATCCCAAGCACAAATACAGACTGGACGGAGAATGGATTGAGAGCAGCCCTGAGGAGAAGGGCTTGGGGGTGTTGGTTGATGAGAAGCTCAACACGACCCAGCAATGCGTGCTCGCAGCCCGGAAGGCCAACCGTATCCTGGGCCGCATCAAAAGAAACGTGGCCAGCAGGTTGAGGGAGGCGATTCTGTCCCTCTGCTCTCGTGAGATCCCACCTGGAGTACTGTGATCAGCTCTGGGGCCCCCAATGTAAGAAGGACCTGTTGGAGTGGGTCCAGAGGAGGCCACGAAGATGATCAGAGGGCTGGAGCACCTCTCCTACGAGGACAGGCTGAGAGAGTTGGGGTTGTTCAGCCTGGAGAAGAGAAGGCTGCAGGGAGACCTTAGTGTGGCCTTGCAGTGCTTCAAGGGGGCTACAGGAAAGATGGGGAGGGACTCTTTGTCCGGGAGTGTAGTGATAGGATGAGGGGTGATGTCTTTAAACTGAAAGAGGGGAGATTTAGAATCATAGAATCATAGAATGCTTTGGGTTGGAAGGGACCTGTAGAGGCCATCCAGTCCAACCCCCTGCAGTGAGCAGGGACATCTTTAACCAGATCAGGTTGCTCATAGCCCCGTACAACCTCACCTGGAATGTTTCCAGGGATGGGGCCTCCACCACCTCCCTGGGCAACCTGTTCCAGTGCCTCACCACCCTCATTGTAAAAAATTTCATCCTTATATCTAGCCTAAATTTCCCCTCCTTTAGTTTAAAACCATTAATCCTTGTCCTGTCACAACAGGCCTTACTAAAAAGACTGTCTGCCCGGCATATTGGGCCCTCTGTTCCCCTCAGAAGGGAGTCACCTATGACTATAACTCGTCTTTTCTTTAGATTAGATATAAAGAAGACATTCTTCACTATGAGGGTGGTGAGGCACTGGCACAGGTTGCCCAGAGAAGCTGTGGCTGCCCCATCCCTGGAAACATTCAAGGTCAGGTTGGATGAGGCTTTGAGCACCTGGGTCTAGTGGAAGGTGGCCCTGCCCATGGCAGGGGGTTGGACTAGATGACCTTTAAGGTCCCTTCCAACCCAAAGCATTCTATGCTTCTGTGAAATAACCAAGACTTACATGGACATAGGCTATTGCAACTGATTATTACAGGTTTTTGTATCGCACTGTATAGTGGTACAGTTATGAATTCTTAAGCTAAAGTAGCAATTCTGAGGAAGCCTTCGGTTTGCCTTTCATCTTTCTAAGGCTCTGTGTTACCAACCGATGCAGTGGTTTTCTCTCAGGCTGAATAACTTCCAGGACACTAACATCTTCCATTGCTCCTCCCTGTTATCTATAATTTTGTTTAATCAGAGCGGAGTTGGAAGAAGTTCTGGTGGTGCTCCAATTCCAGATGGAATTGTAGCCTGAAAACTCTTTCCTATTATTTAATTTCTTTTTAGGCAACTTTAGCTCAGAATTACTTTTAAACTTTTTTTTTTTTACTGGCTGCTTTTGAACAGTGCTTGTTTTTATCTAGTAAAGTAGGCCTGTTCCCCTTCATTTCTGAATATTGCATTGCCACATTTGAAGACCAAGAGAGAACAGATTAGCTGCTCCAGTGTTTTCAGGCATTTGAAACAACATGCTTTCACTGTAGTGTGTTTGGAGGAGGAAAAAAAATAAAATCGTGATCTTTGGAAGAGGAAGATGGTAGTATTAAAAAAATAAATAAAAGGAGATATCTGGAATAAAACAGATTTCAGGCTGGAAGGTAAGCTGTACTTTGAAGGTATAGAATTTGGGTTAATAAGGTCTTTGCATCAGTAAAAATTGGTCTGTTTTCAGGAATGCATATCAGCTAAACTTCCTGTGGAAAAAAATCTCATTACAAAGTGTTTGGTCAGTCAAATTGTGGCTTGGTTTCCCTTTGGGATGAGCTTGTCAGTCGGAAGAATCTCATTTACTGATGTGCTAACTGGACTCGTTAAAGTTGCTTCAAAACTGCATCGTTAGCTTGGGGCCCCTTCTGAGTTTTATCTCTCTGCTCGCATATAGATTCCCAGTTGTTTCTAGAAGCTTTAATTTAAAGAAGAGCCAAAGTTTTTTTCTTTATCTGAGAGATCTGATTTTTTCATCTAGTCAGTGCTCTGTTCTTACATTTGATATATTGCTCTAAATAATCCTTTGATGTGTTCCTTCATTAAAACTAGAGTTCTTAAACTGCCGCCACATCTGATTCTATGCAGATACAGCAGACTCCCCACACTGATGAAAAGGAGCCTCTTAACATTTCCCCAGAGTGGTTTTAGCCCTAATTGTTATCTGGTCTTTGTTCTTTAGCCATCATACCGCTGATGTAAAGTAGGTCATGCACTTTCTGAAGAGAGGAAAAAAAAAAAACCACCATGGGGTTGGCAATAGAGGTTTGAGTTGAATTACATCAGATTGTGAAGTGAGTGGTCTTGAGTTAAGAACAGAAGATTAAACTTAAATTATTTTTTTATCCCTATTCTTTCACAGGCAGGTTCCAGCCTGCACTAAAAGATTTTTGAAGTTATTGCAAACTATTGGTGCAAAAGCAAAAAGCATAGACCAGAGCTTCTACAAACTTCCACTCATGAAGTGGTGTTTGCATTAGCCATTGTTTCCAACTCTAATGTGATTGAAGTACTATGGTGTAGCTGTATTTTGCTTATATTGTGAGGATTATTTGAATGTGTGCTGCTTTTAGTCTCCATAAATTCAGATCAAATGCTAAATGTATTTAGGATTTGTGAGCTACAAAATCTTTTTTAGACCACTTGCTTAGAAATAACAAAACTGAGAAAGTCTTTAAGCCACGAGGTTGTTTTAGGATTGTAAATTTATTTATGAGTGCAGGTATTGGAAGAGAAGAACACTTTCATTTCAGAAGAGCGTCCTTGCTGTAGGATGTCCCGCAGCCTACAAAGGACAGGCCTTGTCCTGTATTCCGTGGTTGAGATGCCAGCTCTCCCCGCCACAGTGCTGCCACTGAGAATTGCCCAGAGCCCGAGGTCACTGAATTCAGAGCCGTGTATTAAAACTCCCCATTATGGATCGAGAATGTACTTGCATCAGATATTTTCCTCTGTGGAAAAGCTCTTGTCAATAAACGCCGCCCGCGTGCTTTGGTTCGTAGTGATATAGTAGTTTGTGGGTCTGTTTAGTGAGCAGCATAACTGAAATTGTAATACTAAAATTTATGAAAAAACTTGTTGTTATGCAAGATGATTTTTCTGTTTCAGCAAAACAAATTCAAACTGCTTATTAGACACAGGACCTTATCTGCCTTTTTTTTTCCCCCCATAGGTATAATGCATGTGCCAAGCGTTATAGCGGGTGCCGTAGGCTGTTGTTTGTGCTGGGCACGACAGCTTCTTAAAGTGCCATAGTGTGGGTTGTCAGTGCTTGTCTGCCTGTAGCCTAAAGGTTCTGACTGACAAGCAGGGATGCTGTTTGGGAGGCCGGTAAGGTTACTGCACAGTGCCTGATGCTTAAACACAGTGCGTCGGCTGCTGAACCCACCAGAGCGTATGGTACTGGCCTTTAAGGCAAACCTTCATTCAAACAGTAACTTTCAGTGAAGACAATATTCACTGTTACTTTGCATATAAAGAAAGAATTATCTGTGTGGGTGTTTTAATATCTGGTGTTCTACATGGCACTGGTGTGATGGTTTTGTGTTACAGCAACAGAGATTCAAGCAATAGACTAAAAATCTCGTAGACAAACAGCTATGAGGAGTGTCACAAGTACAGGTTAGTCCTGCTCTGTGGTCAGCAGCACAAGCTAGGACTTGGTCCCTTCAGGCACTTCTTTTTGTGATTTCCCCACCCCTGAATCTGCAGAGGAGAGAAGTCGTTTCTGTGCTTATCTAGAACGATCTGGGCTCCTGCGTTGGTCTGTGATAGTCAAAATAATGATACCTGTTCTTTTTTAATATATTTTGTTGCACAGTTGAAGAATTATATTGATCACATTATCTTGCGGATAGGAGTTGTAAATTAAGGCTAGATATTGGTAGAATTTGGGGGGGGGGAAACTCATTTGTCCTGTATCCACCACAAACCTTAATCACTTCTGAATAGTGAAACTGTTCTTGAATTTCTGTCAGGTTGTTTTTAGTGTTGAAACTGTTAAATGATAAGCACAAGCAAAATTTTGCTTTTCAGACGTCGCCATGCAGAGTGCCAGTGGGCGACGGAGAGAGCAGCCATTATTTGCCGTTGGACGTGGTTGCAGGCTCAAATCTCCGATTTGGAATATCGAATAAGACAGCAGACGGATATCTACAAGCGACTTCGTGCTGCCAAGGTAATTTTAGCTTTCTGGTTTATGACTTGGGAGGTTCTCTGGAAGCTATTAACGGGCTATTTCTTTAGCAGAATGGTATCTTCTCTGTAGAAATAAGGGTGAGGGGAAAAAGCTTTCGAGCTTTTGAGTTAGCCCCATGCCAGTAAGAGGTGTTACCTTTGTCTTTTGAGGGCTGTGACTTCTGTCTGCTTCACAAAGATTATAGTAAGAGCTTGGTGAGAGAGGAGGGGCTTAATTTCATCATCTCGTCCGGGCAGAGCAGCTCGTTAATGGAACGGGGCTCCACAGTGGCGTAAGCCACTGAGTTGGTCCTTGCAAGTGTTGGTTTCTGAACTGGCACAGTGGCAGGGTACCATCAGAGGTGCTCGCAGGTACCTTTTATGTTTCAAGCCTTGGTGCCTGCTGGAAAGTATTATCATTTAAAGCACATGTGTACACAGTGTTCTGAGATTTAAAGATCCAAGTTTTATGCTTTTCTTCTAGGCTGTGACCTTTTAATGTTTTACTTCTTCAATATCTGAGAAGCATTATGGTAGCAAATAGATAGGATGAATACTCATTTCTTGACTAGAATGATATTTACTTCTATGTGACTAGATTTCCTAGAAAAAAAAGAAACAAAGCTTTCCATCTTCATAACTTGAAATGCATTTTGGGGTTTCCTCTTTCAAGAGCCTCTCAGTCCACTGCAAAAGTCTCTGGAAGCACTTGAGTTAATCCTTTCAACGTGCTTCTGGACTTTTGAAGTAACTCTCATGTTCCGATTTGAAATTATTTGAATCTGTTTGGCTCTCGGTGTAAACTGCAAAGCTCATTTCCCTAGACTTTGGGGAAAAAAGCAGAATGTGAGGATTTTTACTGGGCTTGGGTGTTTTCCTTCTTCCTGCCCTTTGTCTGGAAGGAAAACTGTTTTAATTATTGTCCTTATTGTGTATGTGTCTGTTTTCTCTGCATACATGCACTTTCCTGTTGCATCAGCTGTTATAAATCAAATATGTCGGATGACTTTTTTGATAAATTTAAAACTTCTTATTCCACTGGGGTATAATGTGTCTCTGACAAAGAGCAGTGCCTGTACAGCTTTACTGCTCATACACTTTTGTAGGTGCTCCTGCAAGATCTCGGGTGAGGAAAGCCTTCATTTATTGGCATTCTTGGCTAGGATTGCCAATGAGAGGGTCAGTCAGACCTGCTTTGAGTGGAGGCTTAGACTGGATGACCCCTGGGTTTCCCTTCTGATCTAAATTGCTCTTTGCTTCTACTCTAATGCTATGGAAAATAATGATTCCTAAGGGCCCTAGACTTTCATAACGTTAGTCTCTAATGCAGCAGAAGATGAAGGAGAATACTAACTTTTCAGATGCTTTGAATCTTTTCTAAGTAACTGGAATTTGCCTAGCTGTATGTCGGTATTTCTTTAACCAAATTAGCTTATGATTATCTTTAATTCACTGTAAAGCAGTTACTGTTCTCAAGCGATTATGATGTTTATACAGGCATCAATGCAAATGCATGAAATAAGTTAATTGTCCTGCATAATATTTTCTTCCATTCACAAGTATGTGTATAATTATACCACAGGTGCTACAAAGTGTAGACTGCACAGGGAATAACATCAAATTTCCCTGTAAGGAATGCTAAATTTCCAGCTACTTTCTACAGATCTCTTTTACTAAAGAGATATTTTGCTGGTGTGACAAACTATTAAGCTGCTGTTGAGCACAGAGAAGATTGTCAGGAGAAATAGGTTGGTGTGTAGAGCATTGTGTGTATGCCACAAGGCACATGCTGGTAAGGATGAAAATATGTGTGACTGGAGCAGTAGAAGCTGAACTGCAGAGTGGCCAGCTCTTCTCACCCGTTACAAAAATGGAAATGAAATAGTGTGAAGGGAGGATGGTATTCTTAATCATGGCAATCATCATCTCTTGAGCAGTACTCATTAATTCCTGCCGTGTTATTCTGAACAGGCTAGTCTAAAATAGCAGTCACCAATGTCTGCTGGTCCATGACCAATGATACCAAGCAAATAATGTCCTGTGGGCACTGTCGTGCCTTGATTTCCTTTTTGCTGATCTCAGTTATACCTCCCTGTAGCTGTGAGCAGAGCTGGAGGACCTTGAAACCAGCACACTAATTATAAGCCATGGTTGTGGACAGCTCTTCTAGGAAAAACAAAGAGCATGGATGTTGGCCTAGTAACGGTTCCTCCTTAAACTGCTTCCCCTAGGTTAGAGAGAACACTTAAATTTTGAATTAACGAAGCTGCCATAGAAATGTAACTCCTAAGTTGTTTCTTTCTGTTTTAGAGTATACTTAAGAAATACTTGTTGTGCTGTGGGTTCTATGAGTGGAATTCGGTGTCACTTTTTATCCCCAGGGCCCAGTAGTCCTTGGTGGTGGCTGGCAGCCTGGAGACCTAATGAAGAAGCAGGGCCAATTGGGTTCTGTGTCACTGGTGACCTCCAAAAAGAATAAGTGGCTCTCGCCTTCGTCTTCTACCCCAAGGTGCCCTATAGGAGATGCTGTTCCTTCCCGTTTCCTGTATAACATGCAGAAGCAGGTCAGTAATGAAGAAACATATAATTTTGCAGGGATAGAAGCAAAGAAGGGAACTTTCATTAAACCAAGTCTTAAATCAACAGCAGTTTATAAATCACATCAAGCAATTTGGTCTTAATGTACTATTTTAATGTTTCATTATAACTCATTTTTGCTCTTTTTTCTCATATGTTAGTGCATCAGCTGATATCAGTTCACTAGTACTTTGTATTTGACACGTGACAACTGAACTTGCTTCACCTTATGCTTTTAAAAAAAACTCTTGTACTTTTGTGCATTCTTAGAGTCCTCCAAAATTAAAGAACAACAAAGCAAAACAAAACCATGAAACAAAAAAAACCCACCACAGAAATCTACTGTGAATCTTAATTTACCGTGCAAGGTCTGTGGAAAGTGATTGAGTTTGCAGTCATAAAAAAAAACCCCGAAAACTGGTGTTTAGGAAAATTTTAATTTCTGATCTGAAGCTGTTGCTAGAGTGTTGGTGTTGATGGCACTTCTGACCCACATTGTTTGTGTATGATGGTTTTAAAGACCCTTTTAAAGGACTGACATATCTAAGCAGTGTTCAGGACGTGGTATTTCTGGGTGGTGGTGGGTAGCTTCTGGTATACAGGTCACCAGACCAAGTGACTTACCAGGTGCTTTTAGCCTTAACTTCTGTGAAGCTATGAGGGGTCAACGGTCACAAGCTGCAGCTGTAGAGCAGGGAAGATACTGATGTTTCAGAGGACATGGGGGGGAAAAAAAATTAAGACTCCTCCTTTTCTTGAAAGCCAGCTTTAACTTTTTCAGTTGCAAATTCTGAGGGAAGATACTCCAATATGTGTAAGGGTAAGCTGCAGAATCTGAGTATTGAGAGTAAGTAACTGAATTCTTGTGGGAACAGACGTGAGAGATTGTGCTTGATAGATTCCAGATGAATATGGGATGATTAATTGGGTTTTTTCATTGTACAATAGAAGTATCTACTAAAAGGAAGTATAGTCAATAATTACATTCAGATTTGAAACATTCTGTGGCAAAATTAAATTGTTCGAAAAGGGAATAAACAAGTTAATGGAAGCTCTACCAATTGAATGCTGTGGTCCAGATACAGTCTGTGATTCAATAAATCCCTGTATTAATTATTTGACAAGAAGATGCTTCCTTCAAGGGACAAAGCTGTGGCATTGATACTGCAGTTTGAGGAAAACTGTACTTCTGTTGCTCTTTTATCTTTGCAGGGGTCTGTTGTTTAACTAATGCTAATGTAGATACTCGCATGCAGTGAACTGCAGGTGTGGGGGTTTAATGGTGTGGAAATCAAAACTATTTGGGTTTTGACAATTCAGAATTGTGTCCAATGAGTGTGTGTGATCCATCAAGTATTCTTAATAATACTAGTATTTCATTAAAACTTCTGAAAGTTTCTATGAAATTAGTACAGCTTTTAGTACAGCATAAGCTTTTTGTCTAGTGGAAAAGGCAGAATAGCTCAAAAATGAGGCCGTCTTGCTCTGAAAATGGTCTCCAGCTTACAAAACAGAGAACTAAAAGCTCTGCTGTGACACCTATTTCGTAGATAGTTCAGAATGCATTTAAAATATAAACTTAGATTGGAGATTGTTGTTTGAAATGCAATTAAATTGCATGTGATTGTTTACATTCAATGTCTTTATAATTGCAGAATGCTCCTTAGATTACTCTGCTGCTTTGGTTTTCTGGGCTTTTCGCCCCTCTGCCCACATCCTTCTTCAGATTCATTATCACATTAAGTTTGAGTTTGAGATTTCACATTGAGTTTGAGATTTCTTTCTTCTCTTGCAGAGCTCTCATCTTACACAGCCTTTGGGAAACCCTATGTGTCAAAGTCCTTCCTGCACCCCCATCAGTGGGAGTCCAGCACCCCTCAGAGCCTGCGCCATGTCACCCCGCCAAGTCAAAGAAGCGTTTAACTGGTTAGTTAACAACCCTTACAGGTTGATCAAAGTAATTTCATATTTAAGGCATTGGTGGTGGTGGCTAAGAAAGGGATCTTTTTAGCTAAAAGCATTCTGTATGTACAGTTCAGTTGTAAAAATTTAAATAGGTATGCATGTCTGTTGGGAGGATTCTAGAGGGGAATTTCTTGTAAGAAGTAATATAAAATTACCAGTTGTAATCTATTGTGTAAAAGAACAACCACCAAAACCACCAAATATATTGATGATGTTGCCTGTCTTGTAGGCAGCCTGTTGGAGGATGTTACCTCCTTTTTATAAATGGATGACCAAAGTACCTTGCCTGTCTAGGTTAAGGTTGGATGCTGTACAGCATCCTGGTGACCTGATTTTTATTTCTTTAACGAGTGGATTTCTGAGCTTTTTGAGTCTCTTTCCTTGCACAGAATGTAGAACATATTTTTCTGCTCATTAATTTTCAATATATGGAGAAGTAAATCTTACCTGTCTTGTTGGTGATGAAGAGATACCTAGAGTTTAGCCTTTTAACTCTTTATATTTTTATGGAGCCTTGCATCTGTAAGGAAAAAGATGTTACTGATCAATTGTTCATTAAACACTGGTGGGGGGGTGGCAGTAATTTTTAAATAAATTGGGAACTTTCCTTCTGTTGTTCGGTGTTTAACTAGCATTCAGTTTGGTTTAATATTTGGGGACATATGTCCTGTGCGAGTGGTCAGTGGGCTTCAAGAAGCTCGGTAGCAAGAGGCAAACTTCAGTCTGTAGAATTGCTGAATAAGTGTTTCATCCCATGGAGTATTGGATGTATCAGTTAAGAGAAGCTCCCTAGAAAATACACGTATGAAATGCACTGATTGTCCCAGCGATTTACTGTGCTGTTCTTCCAACTGATCCATTTTCTTGTATAGCTTTGTGGTATCTCCTTGGGTTTTAGGCTGTACTCTTTGAGAAGTTTTTCACCTTATTTCCTTCCCTTCTGTTTCACTTCTCTAAAGATTTCTCCATCTATCGCTACCTTATTCTTGGGAGGGGAGAGAGGGAAGAATTAGTGCTGCTTCAAAAAAAAGCCAAAGCCCTCACTTCTTCCCTGTATCTGATCCTGTATGAATCAGATAAAGCAGTGACAGGGAGGGAGGGGCGTGCAGAAAACGTCCCTTCCCCTCACCAGATGCACGCCGCTTTCTCTGTTCTTTCTCATAAGCAGACAGTTGCAACTCAGTTGCTTCTCAGGCCTTCATCCCTTACAAAGAAGGGGCTCAAATGAATTTTCCCCTTCCCCTGTCAACTTTGTTTATGTCTAGAGAAAAGGCTTTCACTCTCCAGTCCTGGATGCCTTTAGGGGATCTGCAGTAGACATATGAGCAAGTTTGTTTTAAGGAGGCATAAATGCCCAAGACGACAGATTGGCACTTCAGTAGACAAATTTGGAAAGTGGGGAAAAAGTTGAAACCCACTGATTGGGAAGACACATGCTGTTGAGTACTCCTTGATACGCTGTGTTTCCATTTTCATCAAGCTGTCTAAAGCTAGGAGTAGTACCAACTGGGTTGCAACTGGCATCATTTCAAACAAATATGCCATCAAGTTTATGGCAAGTTGCTAGTTAAACTGAGTAAAATTTGGTGCGCTTGCCGCTTTTAATTCTTGTGGGGTTTTCCTTCTGATTTCTATAATGTCGTCATCTTCATTCTGTTTTCTGTGAAGCTACTGAAAAAGCAGGATACAGTCTGCGTTTTGCTGCTTGATAGAAAGATTCATTGAAAGCTGCTAAATACGGTGGGGCTACCTAAGCGAAGTGTGGTTTGAACTGAAGGTGCTGGGGGAGCTGGAGCACTAGGGTGTATGTCGTAGGTACTTACCTGATTCTTACAGTCCTTTCCTAGACATCCCGGTCAGGGCCACTGCATTTTGTCTTATGCAGAGCCACCTACCTGCTGTTCTTCTGTTGATGTAGGCAGATCCTCCTGGGCCACATCTTGCCATTGTCATCGTGGTGGGTGAAGAACAAACAGGTCAAGCACAGACGGAGTCAGTCCTGTGCAAAGCAAAGCCTCGGTTTGCCTATGTTGTACTAGCTCAGCGGGGAGCTGCTTTTACCCTCCCAGCGTTCAGAGGCACCTTGGCGCTCCATGGCCTGGACCTACCTGCCTGTGACGGGACGTGCCTGGCAATGTGAAGCATCTGTGTCCGGGTTGCTGTGCCCTTCTTCCTCAGCACCATCTCGGTGGCAGGCTGCAGATGCTGGGTGGAACCGCTTCCAAGAACTCCCGATGACCACCAGGCCTTCTCTGCACCCCTTTCTCCTTGCCTGGTCTTAGCACAGCTGCTCCACAGGATACCGAGCAAGATGGACCTTTGGTCTGATCCAGCGTGATCATTCTTGCAAATCATCAGCGCCTTCTTCTGAGGTACCTGATGCTCTTATAATCAATTGGTTGAGCTTTAGTCTTGAGGAGTTGACATTAGACTAATTACAACACGCAGAGGCTTCAGGCTGATGCATTGCCGAACAAAATAGAACATCTTGTGGTTTTGTTAGGAAGAGTTTGTTTTCTTTCACAGATGGCTTCAATAAAGGTTGCTCTTGCGGTATTCATTCAGTAAAACTAGCTTGCATTTTAAGAGTGGTATTTTCAGCCTAGAATTGGTTGGACTGCAGTAGAATGAGGGAACAGCAAGCATAGATTATTCAAAGCAGACACTTAATTCTGTATTTCTGCTACAGTGATTGATAGGTTAACAAATTCTTAGCTGATTAGTCCCGAGCTTCAAGCAGTAATGGTGCTAATCTTCTGAAGGTAGATACTTTAGTAGTTGCGCTTTTATTCTGGGCTAATTCTGCAGATAATAAACCTCATTTTCTCTTGACTTGTAGAAATCCAGAGGATTGTGGAAGTATTAGACCGAATTATAAAAGTCTAAATCTGTTCAAATGGCTATTTTAGTCCACAGTTACTTGCAGTGTGGTGTATTGGGTCTCTGTTTCATACTTGAAGAGTTAAGAAGTATATAGTAATAAACCCAGCTGAAATACTACTTTCTGCTTCTGTGTTCTGTGAAGTTTTATGCTTGCTCCCCTTGTAATTAATCGTCTTAATGGCAAGTAAGGCATTGTATATTTTATTACACATAAGTTACCAATTTTGATAAAACAAACTGAATTGGCAGTGCATGTTTCTAGATGTGAAAAACCAAAAGGCTGAAGAGTCGGGATGCCAGGGATATCAATTAGTCGCTATTCTTTATATAATGAGAGCTCTGGCCAGGCCTCCAGTGCCTGGCTCTGATTAACAGCTAATTCCGTGAAAGGTCTGAAGAGGAAAAACTAGAGGAAGCTTGACCTTGCCCCCCGGGAGGAGCACCTCCATGTTCCCTCATCAGGAATGCACGTCTGCTCGTAGGGCAGGCTGTTATTACTAGTTTCATTAGAAAGAGTGTGACTCTCTAAATTGACCTGCAGGAGCTAGTGAAGTTCTGATCTTGTAGAGAGTGACGGCCGATGGCTGTGCTGCAAACAGGCTGAACAACCACTGCTTTGCTTGCTCTGGTTGAAACAATTGCCACCGTGGTGTGAAACCAGTAGGATAATTGCCAGGAACAGGGGTAGGATCAATGGCAAATGTTGGTGTCACAAATGCACCGCTGAGTTGCAGCGATCCGCAGTGATTCTGACTCTAGCTGAGGCTGATGGGGAGGGGAAGGAGAGGCGCTGAACGGTGTATGGGTTTCCCTTCTGTTTTACCGTAGTGCTTGGACCTGTCATCTGCTGCTGCCTAACATGTGAGCCTTGCTCTTTTGTTCAGGTTTGGTCGTGTTGATTCAAACTTGTCACTACGCATCGCTGTAGTCTGTTTTTTGCAAATACAGCATTACACGGTATTCTCATTAATATCTTAAGCGCAGTCTCTTCAGGTTAACTTGAAGAGTTACAAGTTCTGTAACTCAAAGAGACTGCGCTTAAGATATTAATGAAATGGCTCTGTTATTTTCTTCTTGTGCCTAAATGCTTTTAAGACTTTTTTTTTTGGTGCTGTTTAGTCTTCTGTAGAATTGGCTGGGTGCTTGCGTTGGGAGGCAGTTCCCTAATAGGCAGACTCTGGAAAAATGATTGAGAACTTTGGTTGTATCCAGCTCACATCCCAAGATAAGCGTGAAACTATAAGTACCGAAACCGGAATTTGTGGCAGACACTAGGAATTCGTTTGGACCCTGTCAGGGAAGAGACCAAAAGTTTTTGAGTGTACGCTCAGAATCAGGATTTCCATTTTGGAACTTGTAAAGATAAGTTCCTGTGGATAGTTCCTGTGCAGTGTAGTGTGATCGGTCTTTGACTCCTGAATGAGTAGATATATGTAACATGATCCCAAAATTTAAATATTTTGTCCCTTCAGATTTTTTTTAGTGAAATCATCCTCTGCTTGTGTTGGAAATGCTGCCTGAAGTAGCTTGCTTGTCTTGTTTCTGTTAATCTAGTAATGGCTTTTGAAGCTTCTGCCTCTCTTGGAAGGAAAACTATCTTGTGTAGATTTGAAAGCATAGATTTTTACAAGCTGTGCCATATATGTTTAAAGTTTCTTAATACAGAGCTTTATTCAGCAGTCAGAAGAGAGTAAGAGCCCTAGAATTCCTCTGTATTTAACTTTGATACATTGAACCTCCTGTTTAACACACAAGGTAATAGAAATCTCTCAAACTTTCTTATTCACAAGAGCTCCTTGGAGGCTTTGACGAGACTTTATTAGAATGCACTTGAAGAGTGCAAGTTCTGGGACACCTTGAATGCAAGTTTAAAAGTGCTCTCTGGAGTTAAGCTTTCAAAATGCCACTGGGACACTTATGCCTGAGCCGTCTGTGATAAACTGAAAATGTATCTTAGATTTTCCTAGCGTAGCTATCCCTAGCTTTCATGGGGTCACTGGGTATACGCCTAACTAAAACCTCACAGTGGAAATCTAAGGCTATTTTGTGAGAATAAGTAGACATATTGAGAAATTGCAAATAAAATTGCCCATGTTAGTAAGTTTTTCTGTGTTATTCAGGTGTGGAATGCTATACAATCAAAAAATTAGCATTAGAAGTTAATTTTCTTTGTGTGACAAATAACAGTAGGGTAGATGCAAACACACGAGTGAGTAGGGATTTGCGATGGAGGTGAACCCAGTAACTGTGGTTCTGGCCACCGGTCTTCTCCTTCCCTTGTTGTTCCACTCACCTGCAGGGACAGAGGCAGTGAGCTGTAGGGTGGTGGCCTGGTTTCAGAGGCCAAGACAAATCCTCCTGGCTGTTACATCATCTTAAATGGCCACATTTTAGGCGAGATGGCCTGTTTGCATCACACAGGCAGTAAGTTCTTTTGGGTTTGGGCAGTGACATCTCATTACAGCAACCCTTTCCTCCTCGTCCCGCTACCCCAGCTATCTGCTGTGGAAGTTACTGTGGCTTGGAATTGTTCAGGTCCAAAATATATACACCAGATTTGCTGCAAACCCGTGTTTTCTGTATAGGGCAGCAGGAGGCCATTGGGAAAGAATAGTCTCATGCAGATCTGCTGTAGACTTCAGAGGTTCATCATGCCCTGTTATATAGAACTAGTTTGGTTTTACTTATGGGATGTCAGTAGTATATATTTTTGTGGAATACTTTCTCGCTTGCGTTTTGCCTCTTACTGTTGTCCATAAATTTTGTTATGTTCCTGGTTTGTGCAGTTAAGAGGTGATTGGGGAAATTTGGGTCCCTTCAAGCACATCTTTTCCTACAGATGTGTTTCCTCATGTATATATGTTTATAGCTGAATAGTATTTGGCTTATAATTATAAACTGAAAACAAATGGACAACGGTATGGAATGATCTAATGTGGATGTAAATCAGCAGATCTTCATTTCATGAAGAATGGCAGGGGCAGGGAGGCTTGGGGTTTTTCGTGTTCTAGAGACTTGTCACCAGTACCTCAGTTCAGTGTCTGGCGATGTTGATTTCTGCCAGGCAGTCCTACAGTTCAGCACGGAGTTGGAATATCCAGCTAGAACCTTTCTGGTTCACATGACAAAAATACAGATTTTAAACTTCTAATTTTACTAGAACGTTTGCTATGCAAATCAAGAAAAAAAAATTATCACGCTTGATGGGGACCAGCAAAAGTAACAGATAAATGAAGTTTTTAAATGATATTATGAACGTGTGACCAATTACAAAATAGGTCTTTCATGAAGGCACTGTTTTACATATGGTTCCAGAAGAAGAATATACTGCAAGGCAATAAACTTGTATCTGCTTATTGAAATATAACCCTGGATTTAACCATAATGCCATGGTGAAGTGGAAAGAATGTTTGCCAATGTTTTTAGGATTAATGGCTATCTTTGTTATGGGAAGTAAATGACTTCGTTATTATCAGATGATAAATTGAGCTGCTGACTGAAGGTCTTTGTTGGAGAAGGAACGCATGTTATTAGTGGCTGCCACCTCTGCATTGGCTTTAAGACTTTCTGTCCTTAACTGATTAAAATATAGCTGTTAAGAGCTTTCAGTGTCCATTTCTGTGTTGAGAATGAAATATTCAGAAATCTACATACCCCTTGAGAGAGAACGTAGCAAAGACTAAAAACGTGATGAGAACAAAACGGGTAAGCCCTAGCTGCTGACGTAAATACCAAAGAGTCTTTGGGTGTCACAGCCACGATAATAAATGCAGAATTACAACTTACTACTCTTGCTCTGAGCGAGTTGCTTTTCATTTGGTTGCAGTTTGCGTGCCGGCTCCTCCAGCAGCGGTTCTCTGATCAGCGTGAATGTTGAAGAGAGATTTGGCAAACAAAACCCACTTAACAACCTTCTTGCTGTGTCAGACAATACCTGCGTCGCTGCTAGAATCCGCCCGGTTTGCAAATACAGGAAGCGTAAGCTTGTCCGAGCTACCTCTGTGTCTCACTTCAGCAGGAAGGTATGTGAAAGTTTTGCCATGTGGTTACTAAACTATGCTGTGTTTTTATTTAGAACGTGTGGTTTTATTTATTTTTAGGAAAAGCTGTCATAATGTTGGACTCTGGTTTTAGTATAGCATTTTCTGAGCACTTTTCTAAAATTCATGTAAAATTTTAGAAGAAATTCCCAGATATATCAAAAAAAGTCATGAGTTTCCTACTTAACTGCGGTTTAGGAACTGATTTTAAATGTCTGTTCTTAAAAATCAGGCAGCTGATTTTTCTGAGTAACAATGCCCAGAGTGTACCTCAGACTTTAGCGTGGGCAGCAACCTTCTGCCAGTTACCTTTTGGAGTGGATTACCTTGGAATTGTCCAGCAAAAAATAAACCACCACCGCCCCAAAAAAACCCAACCCCAAACCACAACATAAAAACCACCACCCACCCACAAATAAAATCCCAGAAATAACATAACCTGAGTTAAAACTTGGCAAGCTGGTGTGTGATTGAGTGTGACTGGGTTGTGGTTATCTGAAGGCTGAGCTCCCAAGCCTGATGAAATAAGCACCTCTCGGACACCTAGCTGTGAGTGACCTAATGATTAAAAACCGGTTAATATATTAATTCTGACAAACAAAGAACATGTGTGGGAACATCCATCAGTTGGCAAGTAGTAGCTTGTTATGCTGCTCATATCTTATTTGCTTGTTTGTAGCCTTTTCCTCAAATATTGATTTACAGGTAACAGGTATTTAACAAGCTGCAGATTTAAGACAAAAAGATAAAAAGTTTTGTTACTTTTTCCAGTCTGATTTTTTTGTTTTGCTAGAGTGCAAAGCCAGTATGATTTAAGTCAGTCTGCTTAGGCTATAGGTAAAAGCATTATTAATGCTCCCTCTTCTGGTTTGACTGGTACTACGGAACCCGATATATTGATGGGGAAGGGGCATTGGGTGTGTCTTGGCAACGGTGTGGGGGAAAATGGTGGAACAAAGACATCGGGGTGGTTGTGGCTGCAGCTTACGCTTCCACAGGCAAGTGAGGAAAAGTGGAAAACAAGACAATATTGGTCAGAATGATGGATGCTGCTGGTGGTGGATTGCTCGCCTAACAGTTTTTTTTAAATCAAGTCTTTTGGAAACATCAGATCTACAAAAAGCCTTTGAGGAAGATGAGGAAGAACAGGATGGGAAAAGGCACAGAGGTGTTTGAAGTTTTAAAAAGAAAATGATTACGTATTATGGCTTCACTGGAGTCACAGAGGAGCAGCTCTGTTGCCTTGGAAATAGTAGAAAGAATCACACAAAATGTGTCCCTTAATACACTGAATTATTTTGATAAGGTAGTTTGTCCGTGGTCAAAAGGAGAGACAGCCTGTGGTAGTACTCTTGCACACTCTTTTAACATTGATCCTGGCTCTTGACTTTATTTTTTTCACCCTGCAAATCTGCTGGTTGGTTATGGGTTTGGTTTTGAGATTTCCCCCCCCCGCAGTTTTTCAAAACTTGCCTGGCTTTGCTTTTTGAATGGGAACTAGCGTACCTGTAGAAAGCAGACTGGAGATACTGGATCTGAACTTCGTTTTTACTTAAATCTGAAACACGTTTCCCTTTTTAAATGTTGGGTTTCCTTTCTTCTGCTAGCCGCTGAAACCTCTGACCGTGAGGTGCAGCTGTGAATGGCCCAACTCTTGCATCCTGTGTAGCTGCAAAGCCTCCGTCCAGACAATAGACCCTGATACCATGTCCCTAGAAGAGCGCATAGCCCTCCTGGACTCTGGCTTCCACCCCGTGCTCTCTTTATCTCATGGTGAGTAGATCACGTGTTACAAAGTGAAAGAGGATCCCTGACTGTGCCACTGCCCTCTTTGCTCTTCCTCCTTACATGCAAGGAGGTTAAAAATACGCTAACAGAGTTGTAAGCACGTTTCTAGAGGATAACGAAAAACGTCCAGTGATATTCTGCGTAGTAACCAGATGCACATCTTCAGTCCAAGGATGCAGAGTGTGGAGACTTGTGAGCCTAGGAGACCACGTTGTGTCTTGGCCTGCGTCTGAGGCAGTTGCCATCTCTAGTTTAATGTAAGCTTGGATCGCTTCTTTAGGATCAGCTCTCTGTGTCTTCTGCAAGGAACGTCCTCATTCTGGAGGCTTGCAGAACAACTACTGTAGGTTCCTGTTACACCCCTGCCCTGGAGGGCTACTTGAAAGACTCAAAATCTAATGTGGACTTCGACACTGTGTGGCAGTTGTTTGTTTGTTAGACCTCTAGCAGCGATTTTGAGTGCGAAATCAGTGTTTGAGTCTAGACACTCGTGCTTTAAACACCTGTGGCCTTCTAGATGTGCTCTGTGGTTGCTTTATGCTCTGTAGAATCTTAACATTTAGTTTCTGTTTAAGTAACTGGAGGATGATAGTAGCCGCAGCACTGCTAATGCCTTTAACCACGGAAGAGCAAGAGTGTGCACTAAGGAGTTATTGAGTAGGTTAAGGGACAGTGAGGAAAATACTTTTTCTGCTGTGCAACTATGAGAACATCTCTCCAAAAATATTTTTATCATTAATGAGCAGAGGTGAGCTTATACCTTTTTTTTTTTTAAATAATGACGCAAACAAGTGCCAAGTAATACGTAGCTGGATATGATTGCGGTTGGCATAGCATTAGGGTGAGGAAGCTCAACGGCAAGGTACCAGGTTCTGGCTGTCGGGCTGCAGCTAGCAGAGGGCCAGAGCAGAGGCTGCTCTCTCGGGGACGTTCTCATCCTGTTTGCTCTGTCACAGCATGCGTGGGGCGAGAGAGCCTGTAGTCAACCACGCTTGCCCGAGTTAGCCGTGTGCCTTTATTCTTCTACTGAAGTACTGACAGATGCGAATTGCTAATGATGTGTATGCAGCGCCGTGTATATGAAAAGAGGAAAATTTACGCTTACCAAAATAACTTGTTTTTTCTGCTTTCAGGCAACCCTCTCCACTTGCACTTTGAAACCTTATTAAGAGAGGACGGATTGCATAGACTACTGAGCCAGGAACTCAAGACTCTAAAGATGTCCCATTTTGGAAAGAAACAAGATCCAACTAACAGCTCATTCCCAAAGCTACACTCTTCGCTCCTGCTTGCCTCCCGTAAGTTAAGCAAAATGGAGTTTGAGATGAAGGTAAAAAATTACATGTGGGCTTTTAACCAGTACCTTAGGGCAACCAGTCAAGGTGGAGTGGAGAAAGTAGCTCCCTTTCTTCCAGCGGAAGAGAATTTGAACTCTGTTCTATGGTAATGTCAAAGTGACTGAGTCCAGCATCTTGCAAACTACAGAAATTCTGACCCCCTTGGAGGGACACAAATACTGGCCTCACCCAAATTATTAAAAATAAATAAATCTTGCCATTCTCTGTATTTCTTTCAAGGGAACAAGCAACCCAAAAAGAAGCTTTTATGAACCTTTATTTGAAATCAGAGTAGATCAGTATTTGCCTGGCAAAATTCTAGTGTGGTGGGGTTTTTTTGGGTTTTTTTGTGGGTTTTTTTTTGGGTTGGTTTTTTTTTTTTTTTTTTTTGTTCTGCTGTTCCCGTTGCATGCTGCTCTTACTGCTTTGGAAAGCCTAATTTTTTTCATCAGCCCATCAGAGTTGATGATTTTTTTTTTTTTTTTTAAATGGTCTACAGTAGTTTAAGATAAGTGACAGATGACTCAAACCAGTTTCAAGACAGGAAAAGACAGGAAGAGGGAAACTCAGCTAAAACACATCCTAGTTTTTAAATAAACTAGGGTTGGTGTTCCATTTGGCTTTCTTTTCAAAGACATGTTTTTATGCCAAATCATTTTTTGAAAGTAACATAATGTGCAGACTGCAAGCTGGCCATATCCTTGACATTCTTATGGGACACAGTCGCTGCGTCTGGAATACTTTTTATGTTCTGTGGTTGCCGATGCAAACTATCGTGAACAAACCAAATAGTATTTAAAAAAAACCCAACAACAGCAAACAAGCAAACAAAAAAAAAACCCAAACCCAAAAGAACTTCCATGCTGAAAGTACATCAGCAGCCTCAGGCTGTGTGGTTTTTTTGGCCCTAATGATCTGAGCTACAACTTGATTTAAGGATGTTTAATCAGTCTGAGCTGAGGTTACTCAGCTTTGAATGGGGATGGATGTTGTTTTCTAAGAGAAGTGCTCTGGAGAGAGATCATCCTTCCAATAATCAGCTCAGGATGTAATGAGGGTAGAACAAGCAGGTGGATAGGGTTGAATAAATGTGAGGATGCTTGAATAACACACCAGTATAGATTCTATGAACTGGTCAGCAGCTGTTTGACTTTTAACTGATTTATCTTTCTATATCTCCTTCCTTTTTCCAAATATTTATCCACAAGACTACACAAAACTGACGATTATTTCTGGGCAGCATGTATGGGGGGTAGGGAGGTGTGTAGACACCTACTGTGAAGAGTATGTTTTAATGGATGATGCAGTAATGCAGGATGATTTTCATATATTTTTAACTCTCTAAGAGCCTCACAGAGCTAGATCTTTAGGAAGGGTTTGAATAGTGGAGTCATTTGGCACAATAGATTTGGAAGATTGCTCCATTTGTGGTATTCAGTGTGGAATAAGCCAGTCACAAATAGGAGAAAGAATAAAAAAAGCATATCAAGCTGAGGTTACATAGGACTTCAGGGAGAAGAGTACATTTGTCTTTAAAATCAGCGTGGCTTGTCATCGGAGTGATTGTTCGAAATAGGACCAGCCTGAGCAGTTCTACAGTGAAGGAAGTGTTTTTAAGTGGCTGTGTTTTGGACTGAGAAGTGCAATTCTTGATGGCTGTAACACCTACTTCACCTTCCGCTTTATTCTGGGAATGCCCACCAAGAGTAACGTTTTTGGGCTGCAGAGCGCTGACACTTCACTTGAGGCTTCTGTTTTACATTTGTTCTCTAATGCCAATGTTCGTTCCGCTCTGTGTTCCCCAGGGTGGGGTAGCAACATCACCGACCGGTCCTGACTTCACCTTGGTTTTTCTGTTCACGTTTTATTAACAGGTTCACTGTTTGAAGGGAGAAGGCACCTTGAAGGAACATCCAGTCACAGCTTTCCTGTTTCCAGTCCTCAGGCACATAAATACGGTTCTTTGCACCACCCGCTGTCCTTGTACCCAGAGACTCCTCCAGCCCCTTCTTCCAGCCAAATCCCTTTTACCGGCACCTCAGCAACGGTAAAGTTGAAAAAAAAGCTGTGGCAAATAAATCTGAAAAGGGGGAGTAGCATTAGGGAGGAGCTGGGGGATACCTCTCTTACCCAGCGTTGCCTTGGGGCTGCAAACTCCCTGGGAATTCACATGGGTCGTCACTGCTAATGGACTGCTGGGACATGCAGTTTGGGTTGTTGGTGTTGAACAGTAAGGGCTACTTGCTTCATTTTGCCTCAAGCAGTGCTCGGCTGGCTAGGTGCCTGCTGCACTGCTTCCCCAGCCAGATTGGATGGTTTCAAATTGAGTACTGACAATACTCTACTGATTCCTTTTTTTTTTTTGGTAAGCAAATAGTTACATACACATAACATTACAGTTTTATTTGGCTACAAATGAATAGTAGAGATTTAATTGCGATTGACTTCCCCATATGAAGCAGGAACATCAGCAAAGAGGTGATCTTCAACATTTTCTTGTTTTTTTCTAGAAGTAGGGGAGGATTAAAAAAAATACATCCTGCAACAACCACTTCTCTAGGAAGGCACGGAGTAACTCCTGGCTCTCCAAGTATGTTGAGCAAAGGAGACCTTGAAGGACGGGGGCTCAGACTTGCTATTCTTACTGCTATTCCCTTCCTCTCTTTGCTTATAGGTAATTGTTAGGTCTAATTGACAGAAACAGACCTTTCCCAGAGCTGAGGCTCTCAAGTAGCTTTTCCTAGGTTTGACTGTTTTGTGCTTCAGTCCTGTCTCATGGAGATCAACACAGTACTTGTGGATCTTCGCTGGACTAAGTGACTCCATGACCCTTGTGGAAGGGGGCAGTGAGCTCTTCCAAGGAGCCCACAGTCCCTGTCACACCCATTTCACTTGCATCAGCTACTCATTTTCTGGTTTTATGGCTCCCATGTTGTTAGTGCTTGCTTTGCAAGTGCTCTTCTCCCTCTCTGATGCACAGAAGGTTTAACAGTCCAACTCTGAGTTGGCTGCTTCTTTTAAGCTCTTCTAGGCACAGTGTTGGCTTCCTAATCAGATTTTTAAGGATGCTTCCGAGTAGTCCTATGCCTATTAAGGTTTTTAAATAATATTACATCAGTACTAAACCATAGCTAGTCTTGTGGCCACCGAGAAGGTCAGTTTGTCGTTGGCCTCTCTACCTAGAAACAAAAAGATGTTTGTTTGAGAAAGGAACAAAAGAACTGTAGTATCTTGGAGAGTTTTTGGCTTAGAAGTAAAAGGGACACTTCCATTCTGGATTGCAGGTCTAATCTCCAGCTCCGCAGGGAACCACAGTATATGGACCTCTTTATAAACCGATCAAAATGCACCTCGGAACTATTTAGGGGTCTCTTCATCCCACTGTTCCTAGGACTTTGTTCCAGAGCCTCGCTTCTCAATTTGGAAATACTCTAACTACCAGCCTAAATGCTGTGATATTCCCATTTGTTGTCTCAACAGCAGTATCCTCTGCCTCAGGAAGGTGGTGTTCTTCCGTGGGCTTACTTGTTTTACTTTTTCCTTTTCAGCCCGTATTTTGCAAGGCAAAACAAGTACAGTTCCTTTAGTCTACTGAAATTACAGGTTTTTACTTCCTGAATCATCATCATAGCCTTTTTCTTTGCCTGTTTAAATTATTATTTTGCTACACGGATGACCTAAGTATATACAAAGTTATAAGTGAAATCCCGCCCACTGAGGCAGGTAAGCATTATCCTGCCTCATGTGGCAATAAACCGAACCACAGGGGTTGTAAGACGTGCCCAAAATATCATTGAACGCCAGTGACAGTGGAAAGAACCCCACTGCATTTGCTGTTATGAAGAAGCTGCTTTCTGAGGTATATTCAGATATGCTTTTGTGCCAACGTTACCCTTCTGCATGGTGTTTTCTCTTCATTCTGTGTTTCAGCAGTCCTCAAAAAGAAGAAAAGCAGAATGCTCCTACGACATTGACAACATTGTGATCCCAATGTCAATGGCAGCCGCCACTCGAGTGGAGAAGCCTCAGTACAAAGAGATTGCAGTACCAAGGTACCTACAGACCAGGCCTTACTGATCCTCTCTCCCGTGGGTGACGGAAGGAGGAAGCGGCTTTAGTTGGGCAGAATGAGAGCTGTTCCTCTTAATAAAATGACATAAGGAAATTATTCCTAATGGATTTTAAAAAAGAAAGTATTTCATTAAAAAGAAAGTGATTAGTATTGTTTGGATTTAAGTGTTAGTACCAAATATGTTTTTCCTTGAAGTGATCTCTAGCTTGTGTTGCCCCTTGCAGCTGGAGGATAGTAGAGCTCGAGGAACTGGAGCCTTTCAATCAAGCAGACTCTGAGGTAAGAAAACAGTTTTGTCGTTTTGCCTCAAATGTCTGTAGCCATTCTGAGAGCGTGCAAATGGCACGTTAGTAGCTCTAGAGTCAGTCTTTACCAGTTACTAAATTCTGCCAGCCCAGTAAGCAAAGTCGCTGTACGCAATGCCGTTCGGTTCTGCCGGTTGCAGTTGCACCTGAAGCCAGTGAAAGGCCAGCAGAGACAAGGCTTGCGGTGGCACATCAGCTGTTAGGAAAGTCAGCTGTGGGTCACGGCTCTAGCTGCCTGCAGAACAAACCCTTTCACTGGGCATGATTTAATGCCCCGGTAGCAATTTGTATGGTGCGTACAAGAGCCCGCATCTGTCTCTTGACAATTCAGGCTGACGAACAAGTTCCCAGTTCAGTACATAATGAAAAGTATGAAAACGAGGTAGTGATACGAAGTGCGCGTGCTGGTTCCCAGACAGTTTGAATGGGTTAGATATTGCTTTTACCTGGATTTTTAAAGCAGTAGGCTTGGCCTGCAGGCAAGATTTCATGCTCCAAGTAGTCAGACAAAACTCCTCTTCCTAGTTGGAGGATACTTCTGATGAGATGTACTCGAGTCATCACTCCAAATACGAAGATCTTGAACGAGCCCGCTGGGATTCCTGGGCAGCAGCTACTTCCCATAAGCGAGGAAGCAGGTACTGTTCTTGCTAGCAGACACAGAGGAAGGTGGCTTTATTTGTTCTTCGTTTTAAATTGCACAGAGATCCTGATTTAAGAAGCTCCTGGTGAATGAAGAAATCCTTGGGTGCACGTCATCTTGCTCATACAAGTCTATTACATAATAGAAGCAAAACATTGATTAAAACGGGGCCTAATCAGCAGAACAGTAACGCAGCATATCACAGTCCTCTTAAAATTAGCTTCGTACTAAGCTCAGGCTCTTGTGTTGAGAGCTTTGTGTTACCTATAGTACTTCATACTTCTTCCAAGCATTTTTCCTCTGGCTTGCTTAATAAATTTGACAGAACTTATTGCTACAGAGATTGTTTTCAATGCATTTGCTGTATCTCCTTACCTTTTTACCTGTTTGCCTGGACAAAGAACAATCTGTTCTGTATCCAGAGGTACATGCGTTCTGTTCGCATGGCTAAAAGTTGAATTCTCTGCCTTTCCTTCAGTGGGGCAGTAGTAGGTCTGTCTCTGCTTTCGTTATATTTTGAGAGTTTCATATTTTTGAGATCCCTGCCTCTCTACCAGAGCTGAAGTTGTCTGATGTTTTCACAAGTTGTTGAGCAGTAGAGTGGGGCGAGGGACTGATGGGTCATATCGTTAGTAATCCATATGTCTGGAAAAAGGCTAAAACAGTGTAGTCACCCCAGGGAAGAATGTTGGAGTACCTCCAGGTTGCCTCAGCTACAGCAGTTTTGTCTCTAGGAGTTGGTGTGTTTTTCTGTTGTGTTGTACTTCTTTTCACAAGGTTTTACTCTCCCTTAATGCTTAATTGTTTCTTCATGCGCAGGATGAGCAAAATGGACAGTGATTGCCCAAGAGGCCATGAGATGGTCTTTGAAGAGATGATAGGAGAGAAAGGGCTAATTAGTTAAACCAAGCACTAATTGGGCAATATAATCTCATCTCATCGTATAGAGGGGATAAAGCTTACATTTTTCACAGTGACCTTATTTTTATTTGGGTTTCTTGTTATACATAACTGACTGTGCTTCAAATACTGCTCTGCTTTAGGTCTTCCAACAGAGCAGATGGTCGGTGGGCTGGGCAGCCTCAGCCAGCATCTCCACTTACTGGATTTAATTGCCTTAATGATCTGTGTGTGCACCCTTCTACCGGCTTGTGCAGCCCTGAGACTTGCAACAGTTTGCGGTCCCTCTCTGTCCACAGTAGGACCAGAGCAGTGCTGTCTTGCAGTGAAGATGCCAGATCTTCCCTGGAAATGCTTGATGATGCAATACAGGTGAGGTTATGCTGTAACAAATGTCAGCTGGCTTCAGCTTGCATGTTCTTTTCTAAGACAATTTTATTGGTGTATAAAGTAAATTTTCTGAAAGCTATGCAAGCTGTACGCTGCTCAAAAGATAGTTCAGCTTGTGCGGCTGCTGAGACTGGGACTGGCTAAAGGATTCGGAGTGGGATAAATTATTCCTCTTTATGTCATAGTTTAAATAATTCTGAAACAATATTGACTCAGAGTTTGAGATTACTCCCAGTAGGTGGGACTGAGTCACCTACATGACAGTGAATAGTTTCAGGCAGTTGCACACATCATGGGATCCTTTTTGGCAGAAGGAGTTAATGTTGTTAAGGATTAAATTCTGAAATTACCAGAGGAACTGAACTTCCCCTCATCCTTAGGGATGGTCTTATGAAGTCTTACAAGCGCAGTCTTACACTTCATACCAGATCTGTCCTTGGTTTGGGCTCAAGTGCTGTGGAAGGCTTTTCAGGTAAAGAGACCGTGAAAAATAAGGAACGTCAGCGGAGGTGGCAAGGCAGTAGTGTTGATACCAACAGACAGCTGAACTGGTGATCCTGGAAACGTCGTGAATAGCGCGCAGTGTTCATTGCTCTTAAAACTTGGCTTTGCTTTGGCATGCTGGCAAACTTAGAGCTAGCTTTCTAAATGGAATCTGCTGGTGGGTGTGGACAGGGAGGAGATGGTATTGTAGAGTTCTTGGAGTACTTGATTCTAGGCTTTTAATTTCGGTGACTTCTCCCTTCTCTCCTTTTTGCTCCACAGAATGTACAGCCTTGGGAGCCTCGCACGTTTCCACTTTCAGATTCTGCATACCAAGGTCTTCTCCAGCAGTCAAGTGAAGATGATGATGAGCAGGCTGACTGTCAGCCCTGGGTCTCTAGCAATAAGCAAGGCATCGAGCCTGCCCCTGTAGACACTGACATACCCAGCTTCACGGGGATGCAATTTTCAGATATACACCCGCAAACAGATGGCAATAAAAGCATAGAGGAGTTCATGGTCCAGCACTGCAACCCAAGAAAGCTTGTCAACAACGCTAAACCCGACCTGTGGTGTGTATGAAGCGTTAGCTACGCATGCTCCAGTGTCAACAGGCTGTCTGCTGGACTGGTGCAGTGGAGCACAAGCAGTGTGAGGCACTGCTGTGTGTCAGACCTTGTTTCAGCAGCAGATGAGGAGATTTCCAGATGAGGAGGGGTTCAGGCACCTTACGGAGCTATAGCGCCAGACCTCCACAGGATAGTGCTTTTCAAAAAGACCAGTTTCTGGTCAGCTTGAAAAACAATGCTGAACTGCCTTGTCATGGGAAGGTTAGGTGCTGCTGGACAGAAGAAAGGAGATTTGAGTAAAATTAATTCCAGCAGTAGAAAGAAAACAGCATTGTTCAGTCTGGATCTTTACAAAAGTGCCTACCAGGTGGCTGTCAGGTCCGCAGTGGCTGGAAGCAGGTTTCAGAGTGGTGCTCGCTCGCTCCCGGATCGATTTCCAAATGCCACGGAGGTCTGAGGAAGTCTTGTTGTGAATTTGATATGAACCAAAGACCTGGTGAGGAAGAGGGAAGGAGAAAGCTGCGTGGTATGTACTCTAAAACGCAGCTTTGAAAAATTAATCTCGTAAGTACATGAAAATCAGGTTCCCCTTGCCCTGCATAATTGAAGTTTTGTATCGGCTTCCTTCACAGGAACCGCAGGTCCATTTCATAACACAGTTGTCTTGCAGTATCCTTGCTGTAACAAAATTATACACTACAATTCTCTGACTTTTTGTATCTTTTCTGAATTGCCTTCTCTCCTTGGAGTGAAGATGTCGTCTCAGGGATTTTGGCAACAAGGCACTGAAAAGCCATGCAGCTGAGAAAAATGTGCATTCTGTAAGAGGGACCTCCAGCTGCTGGCTGGTTCATGGTGAGCAGGGAATGAGCATCAAACCTGATCAACCTGATAAATGTCCCACCAGAAAGTATCGAAACTAACACTGCTGCTGAGAAGGAACTTGAATCTGTATTAAGCTGACCAGGAATAGTATATTCCAGCTAGACTAAAAGGTCTCTCTTAAATGGTTATCTTGAGCAAAGGATGTTTTGGGCTGGTTTTTTGGGGTTTTTTTTTGTTTGTTTTTTTTTTTTTTTACATTCTAGGGCAGAATAAAGTTGTTCTTGCCAGTTCATTATGGCATATACTCGCTTTGCTGCCTTTCAAAATGGTCTCTGAAGTTTAGATTTCTGAATGTTTGGTTGTTTTTATCATTCTCTGTATCTCCGGAAGTGTCCTTTCTTGCAAGTATTTATTTCTGGTTTGGAGTGTTCAGGGGCCGGGGGAACACTTGCCGCCTATAGTAAAGCCAGGGATGTTTTTTTTTAATGGGGATTGTGATTTTGAAGAAGAGCTTTTTATCTCTATATTTGATAATGTTTGATAAAGTGGCAGTAAAATGCCCAAGAGTTGCCTAATTACATTCTGTAAAGTAAATTGCATGATTCGGTGAAACTCTCCTGCGCCAAAGAGCTGGGTAGCGCAGAGGCTGCCCTTCCCTGCTGTAGTGGTGCTCTGTTGCGCTGCCCGTGGCCTGCAAACAGGTAACACCAACCTGGCAGCTGGAAGTAATTGATCTTGGTTGTATCAAAATGGGTACAGATGGAGTGAAAATAGGGAAGAGTTCGGAAAGAAAAGGCAAAGCTGCAGAGTTAAGTGGAGCGCTGCCACACCTGGGTGCAGGCTTCTGTTACTGGTTGTGTGGACCAAGGACTTTGTTTCTTCACATTGGTTTGAAAAATACAAAAATTGGAGAAGCCCCCAACTTCATAATTCTTACTCTTCTGGAGTTGAATAGAGGAGCAAATCATGGAAATGTACTCAATTTTCTTTACTAAAATCTGTTGTATTTTGTAATTATACACAGATTCTTTTTGCCTGACAGTTTTGGAATTTTTGTATTTTGAATGGTTGGATTCACAAATAAAACATTAGTAGAGACTTGGTCAAAGCTAAATGTTTTTAAAAGAGGAAATTGGGGGAGAATTGTTTCCTAATGACTCGTTACATTGGACTAGATGCGATTATGAAAAGACAAATAAAACTTCTGAACGTACCCAGCAGTCAAGACTTGGTGCAGATTTGTTCATTCTGTTTTAAATCACTTGATTTTTGAAGCCATGAGCACTGCCTGAGCCTGCGTATTTTCTTGTGAGCTGGCTCTGGCTGTACCTCTCCTCCTCGGCTGCCACCTGCATCCTGCAGGATTGCCACAGGTTTGTCCGTTTCTAAATATCCCTGCTGATACACAAGTAGTACCAGCTCTTGTTCAGTCAAGCTCAGGCACTGCCCGCTGCTCCCTCTTTCCAAAAGCTGCCTTAAGGTCACCTATAAAACCCTCAGCCTTTCCTGATCAGATGCTTCATCGAGGTGTGCGCTGTTCCTAATGCCACTGAGGATAATCCAACTATTCCACTGCTGTGGAGCTACACAAGGGCTAAAACTGACCGTAGGGTAATTACGTATGTCAGCACCCAATTTACTCCCCAATTGCATCTCTCCACTGAACTCAAGGTCTCCATACAAACCTTGAGCTTCAGCTTGCAAATCACCTGCTCGTATTCCAAGCTCTCCCTTTGCCTCCCCTGGTGTCTGCGCACTCAACCGTGACCTAAAACAAGCTTATCAAATCCTTGTCGGCCATCAGCGAAGTCTTGAAGTGCAGGTCAGGTGGTCTTCCTCTTTCTTTGTGTGGCCAAAGGTTATGCCATTGCTGGTGTTAACAGCATTCCTGGAATGCCCCTGGTGTCTGGAAGGATGCGCTCCTGGAGCAGACACCACTTGCTCGGCGGTCCAGGGAATCACAGCGTGTGTGTTGTGTGTCAAACCGGACTGAAGGTGGCCAGCAGGTCCAAAACTTGCAAGGTTTGGGAACGCATGGGGTATGACTAAATCTTGTTCCTTTAGGAAACTGGGCTAAAGCCAGATCTTCCTCCCTCTGAGAGCGCCAAATTGTCTAAATCAGAGGTGCAAGTTACCCCCTGTCTCAAAAGACACGTCCAGCTAGGATAAGAGCAGGCTCTCTAAATTTGGAAGAAAGAAAAAGGGCAGATGATGCGAGGTGTCTAGGTGTAGGGCCAGAGCAGTGCTCCCTGTGTCCTTGAAATCTCACAGTTCTTACGTGGCATATCACATGGTGCTCAGTTCCCACCAGATGAAATCTTCGACTTCATTTTTCCCTTTCAAGGTCCAGATCAATCAGATTCCATTCTACCTCAGAGAGTTAGCCCTAACAGCAGAAAAATGTGGTTACAAGGGAGACAGACCAAAGTCATCATCTTTGATGTGACTGAAATACAAATGTTTTCCTTAGTCTCCACAGTCATGAAAATTGGCATCTGCACTCATTTTATTGTCTTCGGGTAGCTTTTACAAAACACTGATGTGTGTAGTGTTCACCGAGGTACAGCTTCCTCCTTCATTCCCTTCCTACTCCTGCCTGCCTTCTCTCTTTCAATTCCTCCTCCTCTCCTTTCTTTTTTATGCTTCCTCACCGGGAATCTGAGACGCGAGGGGCACAGCTGCAATTGTGACTTCAAGAATTTCTGCTCCCAAAGGTTTTCTGCTCGTGTGCTACAACTCGGACACCCAGAGCTGCACGAACGCACGTTTCTGCCAGCCATGTTACAAACCTGTCCCACAGCGAGCTGTAAGGGGGCTTGGATTGATAGATTTCCCCGTAACCCACCTAAAGAATTGCTCCTGATTATGATTTTCACTTTTGTTTCAGGTAAGTATGTGGTGCAACAGTGAATTACAGCTAAGCTACCTGTACGCTTAGCACTCCCCGCTGCCTTTTCACAGGAGCCATCTTGTCATTTTCAGTACTTATCATTGTGTAGTGGAGAGATTACATTCTTCTAAACCTTGAAAGTTGAGGCTCCATTTCCCCATCTTCCCCTTTTTTTCCCCAAACATTACTTATTAGGTGGCATTCCTTCTCTTCTGTGTAAAGCTTTAGTCACCATAGGAATGACACATGCAGCCGTGCTGCTTGAGGATGGTTTCACTGGCACTGACACTGGTGCTCCACCGCATCCTGTGGTGTCCGATGAGAGAACAAACAGCCTGGGCCAGCGTCTGAAGCCTGCGTGGTGTTTGCACACTTCGTTTCTGCTTAGGAATGCAAGGATTATCTGTCCGATAGCAAGGGGTCAACTGCCTTCAGAAATACGGAAGGCAAAAAAAGCGTGGTCACGCAGCCTTGCAGCCGTACCTGAGGATGAGCTGTCCTATCATCCTTGAGGAAGGTCTGATGCTTCGCTGTCTGCTGTCCTCAAGATGGCAGAGCAAATATAAAAGGGTACGCAGCTCTACTGTACCTCTTTCCACAGCGGGGAAAACAGCTATTTCCTATACAAGAGGAAATCTGCTGACAAAAAGGTGGTGTTTCAGTCTGCCACCACCTAGCGCGAGCAGAGTGCCAGGATGCATTGAACAGAAAAGACTGGTTTTCCACCCTGCATATCCAGCTCCTCTCCACCAGCATAACGTGTGTCAGACTAAAAAGGAGTTATGGATCAGATCAGATCTGCAGCCTCCACGGCCCAGAGCTACCAGGAGTAACCTACCTACCTCAGCCTGGTCCTGTGGGAAGGCAGTGGAGGCTGAACCACAGGGGAGCAAGCAGAGGTGACGAGAGCTGTGCTAGCACAAGAGAGGACGCGTTTAAATGTTAAACAAACACGTTTAACGTTGAGTTAAACGTGATGAGTTTGGACTCATTGACAAACCTCTCCTGCAGCGGAGGGATTTGAAAAGCCAGCACAAGGTAAGCTGGCTGTGGATGGACAGGGCTGCTGTGACCGGCCAGGGTGTGAGGAGGGAGGGCGAGATCTCTTGGGACTCCTGAGCATCCTGCCTCAGCCAGTATCAAGGGCACTGACGGTATTTTTTCGGGCCCAAAGCACACTGGGACCACTCCCCAGCCGGTATTAAGGGTACAGACGGTGTGTTTTCAGGCCTGGAGCATGCCGTGATCACTCCCCAGCCCATATCAAGGGCACTGATGGTATTTTTCCGGGCCCGGAGCGCACCAGGATCACTCTCCAGCCGGTATCGGGGCACTGACGGTGTTTTGTCGGTCCCAGAGTACACCGGAATTGCTTCCCAGCCGGTATCAGGGGCAATGATGGCATTTTCTTGGGCTCAGAGCACACCGGGATCGCTCCCCAGCCAGTATCAAGGGCACTGACGGCACGTTTTCGGGCCCGGAGCACACCGCCAGCCCTCCCAGCCGGTATCAGGGCCACCGACGGCGTTTTCTCGGGCCCGGAGCACCCCGGCATCGCTCCCCAGCCCCGGTCCCTCAGCGGGGTCGGCTGAAGCGAGGCCGCTCTCGTGGCCGGCGCGAGGCAGGGGGCGGTGACGCGCATGCGCCGAGGCGGGGCGGAGGGGGCGGGGGCAGCGCGGGCGGGAGAGCGCTGGGAGGCCTGGGCGCATGCGCAGAGGTCGGGCGTTCCCGCCCCCCCGCGCGCGCAGAAGACGTGCCGCCCGCGCATGCGCCAAGATGGCGGCGGGGCCGCGTGGGGGAGGGGTGGCGGG
>VYZW01038648.1:66182-103751 GCA_013401315.1 Balaeniceps rex | reverse complement strand
CGGGGCCGGGGCCGTGCCGGTGCGGGATCTCCGGGCGGTGCAGCGGCTCCCGGGAGAGCCTGCCGCGGGGCCCCGCTCCCCGGGTCGGGCCCGGGCGGGCCGCTCTCCCTCAGCGCCGCGGTGGCCCGGCCGGTGCCCCGCGTCCATGTTTACACCGAGGCGAGCCGCAGCCGTGGCTTTCTTGTGCGGGCAAGTCCCGGCTCAGCTCGCCAGGTTTTTACACGGGTTTTACTTAAACCGCGCCCCTCAAGCGTCGGTGTGTTTAAAAAAAGTGGGGAAAGAAAAGAAGAAAAAAAAAAAAAAAGCTGTTCGTGCTGTTCAGAACCGCGTTTCACCGAATCTGGTGCCTGTTAAAACCTCTGTGCCTGTTGGTTGTACTTACGGCAAGTTCGCTTTTCGGTAGCGTCGTTGCTCGCTGTGCGTTGCCCTTGCAGTCCTGTTCCTCTTTTGTATAGTTCACCATGTTCTCTGTTTCTCGGCTTGCTTTTCAAGTGCTTTTCCCCTATGATGACTCTGTAACTTTCTTCCAATATCGAAGCCTTGAAAGATTCCCTGAGGTGAGCTTTCCAGAAGACAAATACATCTGTGTAGCCAGCTTCGTGGCAATCCTAGAAGAGCCTTAGCTGGGGCAGAGCGGTACCGAGGGGAGATGCTGGACAAGCTAAAGGTGCCTTAGGCTCTGTATTTACCTGAGATTTGCGGTCCATCCCGCCGTTCTTTGGTAGGTCCGGTGTTGGTAACCCTCAGACAAGCTCGCCTGTTGCTCTGCGGGTGCCGTCGGTTGGATTGTGTGTGCGGCAGTGCTGCACAACGGGTATCGGAACTGGTCGGGGTTAAAAACCAGAACGCGTTCACAGGTGTGTTTTACCGGTCCTTCCACATAGCTTGTTCCAGTGCAGCGCATACGGGCGAATCGGCGCAGCAGGGGGAGGTGGTAGTTTGAGCGAGCAGCTTAAGCTATTTATCTTGATAAGGAAATTGTAACAGAAAAGTATGTCTTTAGTTTTCCTTTGTTTTGATTGTGCTTCTCTGCTGTTTCTAGACTTCTGGGGAGGAGTGTTCTTTCCGTTCTTTCACTTTGCTTTCATAACCGAATACCCACAAGAATACAAAAAAACTTTTGAAATAACTTTGAACTGGCACCTGCCATTTTGCAGAAGAGCACGCCGCCCCATTAAAAGTGTTAACGGTTATTGTCCCTGGCTGTTGCGAATCAAAACTATCTAGACAAGCTGGTTCTCACCTTACTAGCCTGGCAGGGCCTCTTCTCTGGAGTTCAATAATGGGAGCTTTCATTTTGTACGCCAAAGAAAAACTGCTTTAATAAACTTGGTTTACACGGCATTACTGGTTATAAAGATTAGATGGTTATATTTATTTCTTAAACTCTGGAAGCTAATTGGAACTGGGCTAAGAGGAAATCTTTACTGGGCGAGTGAATTTCAAAATACTGCTGTGCAAAATCTTAAAAAAAAAAAAAAGGGAAATTATTTTTGTTTTGGGAAACAAGGACATGATAATTACTACTAACGTTTAAAGGTGTATCCTTAATGCTCTAAATGGAAGCGTTAATTCCTTTTTGATGTGCAATAAATGGACTCTACTTCATCTTGCGTCTATTTTCATCTTGCTGTAGGTGCATGACTTCTTTCAGAAAAGTACCCGGTGATTATAGCTGACTTCTGTCCAGTTTATGCTCTTAAAAATGGATACGCGTACGTCTTGGCAGTGGTGAAGCTGTCAGCTGTAGTAGGTGTCGTGTCCGGCTCTGGGAGCTGCGGGGACCTTGGGGACCAGTCGGAGAGAATCCCCAGAGCAGCAGCGGGCTTTATCCAGAAGTGGTGATGGGCAAGGAGAGAGTTAGAGAATTGCCGTTACAAATCTTCTCACCCTTGTCTCTGGATTACACAAATATCTGAGAGTTCTCCATGTTTCTAGAGTATAACTAGTAAAAGTAAGAGGTTTAAATAGTGGTATGGAAACTCGCACTGGATGTTGGAGAACTCTCATTACCGGGGAGGAGCGGGCTGCCTAGGCAGTGTGGGCCATCTCTGTCAGAGATCTTCTGATGATAAAATCTGTTGAGCAGCGATATGCGGGTTTGGTAACCCCGCGTTGCTGTGACAGGGTGTACTGTGTTCCTGACACAAACCTTCCGGGCCTGTTTCTTCTTGGCTAAAGTGCTGGCAGTGAGGAAGGTGCTGGCAGCGAGGAAGGCCCTTCCCTGGACGTGCAGAAAGGCGGTGTGCGTGGGAGCTTGTGCTGGGGAGGGCAGGCTCAGGTGGTTGAGTAAAGGATGCCTGTAACGATGGAAGCAGTGCTGGGGGGGGCTGTTAGTGACAACAAACATAATAAAGAATTTTGTTTTCTGTCATTCCAAACTTCCTCCCGCTCCCTGGTTTTGTGTGTGTGATGTACGGAAGTCATTTTGTGCTATTTCTCTGCGTTGAGAGCTGCAGGAGGTCCCCCACTTCTTCCCAGCCCTTGGACCGCAGTATGGATGTTTGAGCCTTTCTTCCCTGTGAGTTGGAAACGGGTTCGTGCTGTGGTTTTCAAGGCCTGGGGGATCTGATGGGCTTCCAGAGTGTTTGGGTAGGCTAACTGGTGACATCAAGGTGTCCACTATAAGTAGAAATTTATAGTTCAAAAGTAAACTGGGCAATTCACTTTTTATTGTCTTAATGCTCACTGATCTCTAATATTATGCGCTATTTAGGTAGTTCCTTTGACGTTCAGCAACAAATTCCTCATATTAAAATGGCTTGTCATAAAGCAGAGTTATTTCTTGTATTTAAAATACCTTCCTAAGATAGCTTGGGGTGTTGTTTTTGCATATGTATTACAAAGGATGCAGAAACTACCCGTGGCCTTCCAGCTGTAGTCCCTAAGGACTGTTCCCTGCGTGTTCCTCACGGCCAGCTCAATATATTGGCCTTCAGGAGCTTGAGCTACTCGGTGGCTTGGAAAGCTGTGCCCTGCCCCTCTGAGGCAGAAAGTTGGAAAAGTTGATTTTTGGGGGGGATGGGGAGGAGGGTGGGTTTTTTAAAGAGCAAGTGGAGTGTTGTCTTAAAGGGTGAGTTAGAGGAGAAGACAGCGTGGGCTGTCCCTGTAGGCACTACACCGTGCCGAGTATGAGGAGGTACCATCACCTGGAATTCTGGGTGGTTTGTCGAGTATCTGGGACCCACCGGCGCTAGTATCAAGTGTAGAATAGGAAGTTTTCTCGCCACATTCATGGAGTGCGGTGCTGTTGTAAGGTGTTGGACTGACGCCGGGGAGCACGCCTGTTTTACCGCAGGACGGCGAGGACGGGCAGCAGCGTGGGATCCCTTTATGCCCTTCTATTAATAAGCCTCAGCCCAACGGCGGGGAGGGATGAGCCGTTTCTTGGCAGCTGTTAGGAAATGGCAGTTGTTCCGGACGAAGATGTCCCCTTGGAGACCACCTGCTTCTTCACCGCCAGCCAGGAGCTGAGTTTAGAGGGTTTGTAGTTATCTTTCGGCTGGCCCTGACTTCTCGTGTCGGTGCTAACCTTATCAAGTATTTCTTCAGTGCCTGACTTTGATTTAATCTGAGGGAGGATTTTCTCTGTGTTCGCAGCTCTTTTGTGTTCTCGCCTTTAAAAAAGGAACAAGGGTTATAACCTAAATCAAAGTATTTTAATGTTGGGTTTCCTTTCCCTGACCTGAGCTGAAACGTTCTTTGTTTTGGGGGAAGGAAAGGATTTTGTGCATCAGGGCTACAGCGCAGAGCCATAATGTGGTTATTTGAGGTCAGTAACCACATCAAAACGGGGTACCCCAACCTGTCCCTTACGTCTGCGACAAAGGTGAAGGGAAGTGATTTCCTCTGCTGGTGGTTGCTCTCTTATTCTTGAATTGTTTGAGTTCTACTGAAAGACTTCTTTCTGCCCATCCATGTTTTCTGCTTGAGGATAGGTGGGTGTTTTTGTATTTCTAATTGACGTGGAAATGTTAGAACAATCTTTGCTGTGTCAATGGGGCTTTGGTATTTCAGCACTGGAACAAAGTCCTCTTATGCCAAAGCTGTGTCCAGGAACAGGGCATCGTTTCTGTCTTCTGGAATTCGCTGTTTAAAAACCTTGATTTGCCGCAGAATCATTTTCTGCTTCTGTCTGCTGTGGAGACCAGGGGAATACTTGCAGATCTGGTGTGACTTAGTCCTCTGTGGTCCCCTCAAACCCACTGTGTATCGGTCAGGAAATCGTCTTATTGATTTTGCTGCTTTAAAGATCCATTTGTATCGCTGGTTGGTGTGGGTAAGTGATTGAGAGGAGTCTTTTGTGTTTCCTTTTGAAGTTTTTTTTTTTCCCCCTTATTGTTTAGGGGGAACCTCAGGCAAAGTAATGAGTTTCCTGTAAAAAAAAAAAAAAAAAATTTGCAAGATGGTGGCAGTGCAAAATAGGATCAGGGGTTCCTAATGTTATCTTCGTTTCTGATAGCTTCCAGCTGTCAGTGCCTCCTGCAAGACGTAAAAACGGGATCTGCAAGTAAAGGAATAAGTGCCTGAAAAATATATCTAAGAATATGCTTTCCCAGGCATACTCTGATGTAAATGCATGTAGGTTTGTGGGTTTTTTTTCCTTCTGAAGGAAAAAACTTGTAAAAAAAATTACAGTAAGTCAGTACAAGAATACTGCCTCTTCTGGATTCAGTTTTTTGACTGAGGTTGCAGTGCTGGGTGCTCCAAGCCATCGTGTGTTTACAGCAGGCAGTGTTGTCTTGGTCGAGTGACAAAGAAACCCTGCTAGAAAACCCTGAACTTTGACTGTTTCCTTACTGATTTTCATTTTCTGGTTTTTGTTGGCTTGGTTGTGTGAAGAATTAAGTCCCTTCTCTGGTTATCTCTTTCATGTATTCCCTTCCCATGGTTTATTGGATCCTCAAACTGGAAGTTGAGAGAACCTTAGCTAGAGGGTTATGCTGAAGGCAGTTTTGTTCTAGGTGCCCTAAAGAAGCTGTGAGTTTAAGTAGACTGTATGGTTTGAGAGGTGGATTAGTGAGATGCCGAGTTTTTGGATTGGTGACTGGGGTTTTTCTTGTTTTGTCTTAAATTATGGCCATAAATACAGAACTGCTTTATACTTCTATTTCACGGTTAGTAGGAGCCATCAATACTTTCTGCCTTAGTGCATTTTAGGTGCTTTATTAATTTAAAATACTGTGTTAAACTTTGGTGCAAAAAGCTTTAAGACTTTTAACCTGTATAAACAAAGCAAACGTAGCAGTACACTTTTTTCCCCATTAAATGACTTACGATGGTTACGAGGGTTTTTCTCTATTCAGTGTTGCCAGGATGGCGAAGGCTGCGTAGCTTCAGAGATGATGCACAAAAGCATTTTTTTTAATCTTCCCAGAGCATGCCTCCCATGCAAAACTAAAGGTGTACTACTGCAGTGTACTCCGTTTTACTGGGAAAAATGTTATATCTGTTGCTCTAGATATGTATTTAGAGATAGATATCTAGGTACGTATCTAGATATATATCTAGGTATGTATTTTTAGGGCAAGGGCTACAGCTAGGTGTGTAGACAGTCTTAAATAGCTGGGCTTAGGTTGGAACTAGCGGCTTTGCTTTTTGAACATATTTAACACGTGGCATGTGAATGTGCTCAAGACCAAAGCTGTCTTGGTAATAGAAATAGGATTATTTAATATGAAGCCTGGCACTTGATCTGCTATGCTTTTGTTTCCCCATTTGTGCAAATCCTAAAGCTGTAGTTTAGCAGATACCTGGTTTTGCCTGCACCTTTTAATTTGCATTTGTTTGATTGCATTATAATCAGCGTAGCTGAACTAAAAGCTCAGAGTTTTATTCAGACTTTCATAAGGTGGTGGTGCAAAGGTTGGACATGCAAAATGACGGGAGCTTTAGGGCTCTTCGCTGCGATACACTACATCTGTACACGTCCTGGGTGTGATGGCTGCTTAAACTATACAAAAAATAATACAAGATAAAGCTTTTATTAACAGATACAAAACCACACAGCACTTGATGCATTTTGGTAATCATCCTTCTTGGTTTAGCAACCCTTAGGACACTGATAAAAAGGGTTCTGGCAAATTCAGTGATAGGGGTTTAAGAATTATTCTGTGCCTCTCTGCTGGAGAATTTTACCACTTGTAACAAAGGGAAGAGGATGGCACGCTTCCCGCTGGGCTGCAGCACCTGGCAAGCTACCGCAGAGGCTGTGATGGGCTTTTAAGTAAAGATGCTGGATTAACTGGGGCATCTGAGTCAGTCACATGCTCCATTTTGCCATCCTGTCTAGGATCAGTAATTCCAACAAAAGATTGCTTGAACTGCTCTGGTGCGTTCGGCTGCAGCACACAGAGCTTCTAGTCCAAAAATGATAACGAAAATAGTTGCTAGCCGAGAGGAGCGTGAAGGTCTAGAGGTTTTAAAAAGCCTAAGAGCTAAAGTCTTTCTCTTCAGCTGGATTCTAAAATTGTCACGATTGCCCGCCTTTCGTGGGGGAGGGAAGAGGGCTAAGAAGAATGCAGCTTTGGAAATTTAGGCTTCTGTTCTTTATAGGCTCATATTTCTAGATTAGGTTTTATACGCAAGGCAGGACACCTGGACAGGTATTTGTGTCCTTTGAGTTGCTAAGATTTAATTTCTCAGCTATGTCTGTCTGCCTCTTAACAAGTGCTGAAGGAACTTGCCTCTCGAGGTAATTGGATACCTTAAAATTTTCAGGGAAAAGTCAGTGTCTTTGTAGTGTCTTTTGCTATGTCGATGGTGCTTTGGAAAGCTTAGTTAGATTTGACTGCTATTTAACACCACTGCTTTAAACTTTTGAGGGTTCTGGCTCAAAAATTTTTTTAAGGGGCTTTTGAAGAATCCGATTTGAGGAAAGAGCAAAGGCCTTGTGGTTCATAGTGTTACCCAGGTAAATGACTCTAGGGTAGCTAATATTACTCCATATCCTACACAAACAAGTAATGTTTGTTCTACTCTTAGAAGTCTTCTGGCATAGTGAGGAAACTGCATCCAGTAAGTGAATATTGTAATATTAGGAGTGATGAAAACTCGGCAGCTGTGGGACTTCTTCTATATCCCATGCTGTGATTTCCCCTTTTACAAATATGCATTTGCTTAGAAGTATGACTCTGGGAAATGCTCAGATTGTCCCAAAGCGTTGCAAATGTAGTTGCCCGGATCAGTTTTTCTGTTTGTACGTGACATGCTATATAGCACCAAACGGATGCTCTTAGAATTAACGTGTGGTCATTGATTACAGAAGGAGCTTGTAAAGTTGCTGTAGAAAGCTTTGTGTATGTGTGGGCCAGAATTAGTCTGTTCCTTTATTAGGAACGACAAATCAGATTGAAGTAGTTAATCTCTCTATGTGTAAGACACCGGCGGCCGTGGTGAACTGATGATGATCACAGATTTGTGCTATATTTTAAGAGTAAAGCTTGAAAAATGTTTGTGCTTGGTGCTCCTCCTGTGCACACGCACCACCCCCCCGCAGCCACGCAGTGATCCTCAAATCTTAAACTGTGCTCTACAGCTGATAAAGTGGTCTGGGGAATTAGTAAACCAGCCTTCATGTTTTATTATCCTCTATCCCAAGTGAGCGTGTGGTTTTTGTCTTTCAGTACGTTCAAGCAGATGCTCCTACCAATAAAACACTGGCTGGGCTGGTGGTGCAGCTGCTGCAATTCCAGGAAGATGCCTTTGGAAAACATGTCACCAATCCTGCCTTCACAAAGCTTCCTGTGAGTATTGGGTTAACCCACTGCTATCACAACAGCGTATTTGGTTCTTCGTCCAGTATCTGTGCTGCTGGCGTGCTTCCAGGTGGTTGGGAGATCTGTGCTTAGTCTGAAGCTTTTGCTGATGCATCCTCTGGAAGGGGTGAAATAGCATGCTCCTTCTTAAAAGCAGACTTTCAGTGTAATAGATCTTATTTTCTATACATTTGGAAGTGATTTCCTGAACACTGTGGAAAGGTTTTAATTTCTCGTAAAATTCTATGTAAACTTGTAAATTTTAAGTCAAATCTATTTGGACTGATGCATCCTAAACTGACAGAATAACGTGCACTTTCCGAAGCAAACACATTTCCATTGGTCATTTCTGTTGATTACACTTCAAACTTGTAATGCCGTCAACGCTGAAAAAGGTCTTTACCATGTTCTTTAGTAGCACGTAGTTACCTAATTAGTCTGGGATAGTTTTCCAGTCACCCAGAGTATTGGTATACAGAAACAATATCAACATTTTAAGGCTTGCTTATTTAAAGTTCAAACTTGGCACGTGTTTAGCAGTGGTATGCTAGTGATTGTGTTCAGAGATCAGTGCCGTTGTGCTTGGAACCCTGCCTACCACCAGAAGAATCTTGTCCAAGTGAGCGTGAAGGCTAAACAACTGACGGAGGGAGGAGGGACGTGGCAAATGGTAAGGGCAAAGTAACAAGTGGATTTCAGTTGTGAAAGGACTGCAGCGTGGTACCAAGCACCCAGCTGGCCGATTTAGGGTAGGCTTTGTGGGCCAAGACAGCTGTCATAAATGTGTATGTAAGCGTTGTGGACATCAGCAGGAAGGTCTTTGCTTATCTTTGCCACAGAATGCTTACTGGGAACCTAACGTCATGCAATCTAGGGTTCTGTTCAGATATGCGTACCAAGTTGGAAATATTTATAACGGATTACAATATCATCAACTGAAGTTGTTCTGAGAACTATTGAAAGTCCTCCTATCTTCTTTGGTCCACCACTTACAGAATACTATCTTCTATTATTTTATGGTGATTTTTTTCCCCCAGACATTTTGCTTATGTAACTTCTTTTGTGAAGAGTATGAATTCATGCATGTTTTCTCCAGAAGAGGGGTTTTCAAACTTAATTGTTGGGCACATCTCTTGGTGCTTAGGAATGCACACAGACGCACCTCCAGATGCCGTTAAGATGCAGCTCACCATCTGATCACCTGGTACCTCAGTGGTAATGAAAAGCTTTAGGGACAGAGGTGAACATTGCGGTGCTTTATTTTGATATGGCAGTGTTGACCATAAAATTGTACCCATATTCAGCAAGTTGATAAACCATTTGAGTGCTCTCAAGTCTTAAATCAATTTGCCTTATCTTAAAAATGGGTAATAAAGATTTCAGTGGCATTGTAAATATGTTGTTCCTGTGTGTAACTGCTCTTGCTGTTTCAAAGGTCTAATCTGATCAAATTTGTTCAGCTTAAGCTTACAGCAGTTGGAGGTCTCTGCTCTCAATTACTTCCGACGGAAGACAACTCATCAGTGCATCTTCCTTTATATTGTTTTTATGAGAAAATGCAATATGTACTCTTCAGATGAGGTTAGCTGTCACTTTTTTAGACATGTAATTTAAGATACTGGTTCAGGCTGCAAAGGAGGCTTTGTTATTCTACCACAGCGCTTTGAAGATGTGCAGAATGCTTCCGTTCTGCAGGACTGTGTCTGACTTGGGAAGAGAGGTGGGGCGAAGAGATGTCTTAAGCAACGTTGCTAGTCTCCAAAAATATATTGAAAAGCTATTGCAGACTTCCACTGAAAAGAAACTGAATGAAGCTACAAGAGGTTAAAAGTTTGTAGTTACCTTAGTGACTGTTCAGTATTACCATGTTCCTGGCGAGGGAGGATCTGAAGTTGAAGATGCTTTACACATGCTTGTGTAAAAGAAACAACCCCCAGGCCATCAGAACTTGGAGTGCTGTGTACCTGCAGATGACTGCAGAAGTCCTCAATTTCTGACCACTGCTCACAACCACCATCGCTAAAGGCTGCCGTTAATAGTCCGTTCCTTGCGTGATGCCGTTCTCTTAATACACAGGGCAGTGTTTCCCTTACCAGTGCGGTTTATTTGAGATTAAGTGTTGGTCTTGAGAACTGCAGTTGTTGCAAAACACAAGGGATGTGGCTCGCCAGGGCGCTTGCTGATGAGAGCGTGTCAAACCAAGGTTGTCCTTCTGGTTCATGTGAGAGCCTTTATATTTATTTTCCAAGTACTAGCCGGTGTACCTCACGCTCGTGCTCTGAAGTGTCTGCTCTCCAGTGCTGGAGCAGTCGGTGACAAAGGGAAGCTGGTCTCTCCCATCAGTATTCGAGGTAAACCTCTCTGACCTGGACTGCATCTATGTCACGACAGACTACAGCTGTTGAAATAAAGTTCAAACATTTGACTTAGTGCTTTGAGTGGGTGAGGTGGACCTTGCATTTGGGAGAGGGTTGCTAATTCTGTGTTTAAGCTCCTGTTCGTGGCAAGGATGCCGTACAGTACAGGGTCTGTGAATAGATCTAGGGTAAATGACGGACCGTTACAGCTTGACTTCTGTGTGTGTCTTCTGATGATTGCTTTTAAAGGCATATTGTCTAACCTTACCGATGCTCAAAAAAGAAATTGCTGATTAATTTGCTTAGACAGTTTCATATATTTGAAATAAAGGCTATATTAAGATACTGACTCTTAAGACAGCAAATTGTAAGGCCAGTTGATCTTAATTGCCTTGTTATGATGGATTTTGTTGGGTAAAAAATGTTGAAGGCAATCTGGTTTATTGACAGCTGCATCTCTTTTGCGGAACGGACTAATCTTCTAACAATTTGTCTAATTGTTAAAAGCGATTTCCTTTTATGCTAGTAGCAAGGACCACAGTTTAATAAGAGGGTCTTGCTGGAGTCTGCTGACCCTCTGAAAAAGTGACTTACATCTGTGAAAGAGATTTGTATACTGATTTTCATGGTTAAGTATTGGCTGAACTTTCTGTTTGTGGTAGTAAAATCCTGACTTGCCGGAGTCGCTGCGGTTGCTTGTGCTGCCGGGGACTCCGGGATCGCTGAGCCCCGCGCCAGGCTGCAGGCCTGCCCTCCAGAATTGCCCCGGTAATGTGGAACGGTGTGGCCTTGTCATTAAAAGATTTAATGCGGGCTACTGACGGGCAGCTTGATGAGGGCAAAGCTGTGGCAGCAGCCCCTGAACTTGAAGTAGGGGACGTTGGGTACAACAGTGCGATCAACAGCTTCCCAAAATGCGGATGAGGCGGGCTTTGCTGCAGCGATTTCGTTCAGTTGCGTGGTATGTCCGGCATGTCAGCAAAAAGGGAAAGGTCGATTCTGGATGGCCGTACGTATATAGGACAGCTGAAGATAAGTAACAGCAACTTGCATACTCATGCTGCAAAAATATTCTTTACAACAGGTCTTCTGGCTTCATCTTGAGATTGATTTATTTTTTTAGAGCAGCTCGCGTTTGCATGCATGTTTGTAAACCAGCGCTTGTATTCTCGGAGCCAAGTCTTACGGCAATAAAATAATTCAGTGTGTTAAAACATTTTGGTTTTGTTCAAGCTTCTGATCAGAGACTGCTCCGTCCATAGAGGACTTGGTTTGCTAAGAATAGCACTGAAACGCACGCAGCTCGTAAGCCGGCAAGTACCCGTATGGCAGCTTTGGGCTCTCTTTATTACTGTCTGTGCCCAGTAGGGCTCTAAACAGATGGTAGACCAGGAGCAGTTCTGTTCTTGTTGAATGCTTATGAAGGATCTTTTTTATGTTGCTCTTGGACACTGGTGTATTTGATATCTCACAGAACTGCTTTGCTTTCCATTAGCGGCTCTAGGGCCGAGGAAGGCAATGTTTTGTTTAGATCCCATGCTACCGTTTTAGTTTCTCTGGCTGCAGGATGAATTTAAAAGGCTTGTCAGTGATGCTAAGACTGTAATGTGGTGTTCATTCTGTGTTAGCAAGTACTCCTGAGGTGTAATATAACGCGCTTTAAAGAAAATGACCTGTTCTGATCTAAAAAGTAAGCTAGAAGCTGGATCAGAAATGTTCCTGATGTAGGAAAAACCACTAGGAAGGCTGTTGTGTCTGTGCGGCGTCTCCAGCTTTGTGCTTTCTCTAGTTCCAGCAGAAGGCAGCTTGCAGAAAGCCGCCGGTAACCACAGTCCAGCCATTAAACAACTCCCCAAATTCTGTTTCGTGGATTGTACGAGTTTTTGCTTTTCACTGAGAAACACAAAATAGACCGATCTTGGTCTATGTGTTTTGCACACGTATGGAAAGATAGGTTTCATTTCCTATCCCAGTAAATGGTTGGGCATCTTGTACTGAACGGAGCAACATCGGAAGGGCTCGACTTCGGGGTGCCCCTTGGCACGGCCGACGGGGCTGGGAGGTGTGGGTCTGCGTTTCTGTGCGGGGGTCCTCCCTCGTTCGTGCCGGGGATACCGACTTCAAGGCAGAATATACATTTCTGTTGTGGAAGCTTAGCTAGGGGATCGATTTGCCTCATTTTGTCATTTCAGTGTGCTGTTAGAACAGCTTTCTCTAAATATACATATTTTGATATGTTTTTTTATATATATATATATATTTATCTATAAAGAGAGAGAACATCAGATACACTGTGTGCCAATACTCTGAATCATGCTTAAGGTAGCTTCTAGTGTTGTGTTTGTCTAGTCCTGGCCTTACCTGAGCTGTCCAGTCGTCCTCCATTTCTAAGATGACTTTGACAGTAGATTCCTTTTTCCGAGCACATACAAACATCCTGACCAGAGATACTAGTAAAAGAGCAGATGATTCCAAACTAAAATTTGTCAGAAAAGTGTGCCTTTCTCCGTAGGAAACAGTCCTGCTGCTTTAGTAACCTTTCAGAGACTGGACTTGGTGGGACTCGGCACTTTTCAGTCTCCTCATGCTGCTGTTTGCACTTCAGTTCTTGAATTTGGAGTACCTGTTCACGAATATGTGACTCAGCTGCACTCTGCTAAAATTGATATTGAGGAAATGAGTTGGATTTAGTATTTTAGGGCAGATCTGTTGTGGTTTAACCCCCGCTGGCAACTCAGCCCCACCCAGCCGCTCGCTCACTCCCCCCGGTGGGATGGGGGGGAGAATTGGGAGAGTAAAAGCGAGAAAACTCGTGGGTTGAGATAAAGACAGTTTAATAGGTAAAGCAAAAGCCGTGCACGCAAGCAAAGCAACACAAGGAATTAATTTGCTACTTCCCATGGGCAGGTGGGTGTTCAGCCATCTCCAGGAAAGCAGGGCTCCATCACGCATAACGGTGACTCGGGAAGACAAACGCCATCGCTCTGAACGTCCCCCCCTTCCTTCTTCTTCCCCCAGCTCTATATGCTGAGCACGACGCCATATGGCATGGGACATCCTTGGGTCAGTTGGGGTCGGCTGTCCCGGCCGTGTCCCCTCTGAACTCCTCGTGCCCCCCAGCCTGCTCGCTGGTGGGGTGGGGTGAGAGGCAGAAAAGGCCTTGGCTGCGTGCAAGCACTGCTCAGCAGGAACCGAAACATCCCTGTGTTATCAACGCCGTTTCCAGCCGAAATCTCAAACCCAGCCCCATACCAGCTACTGTGAAGAAAATGAACTCTACCCCAGCCAAAGCCAGCAGGTCTGCACAGTGCCCTTTTCAGATCTTGACAAACAACTTTCTGTTGTGCTGGAGGGATGTCAGTGGAGAGCTCTAGGAGCCGTAGTGTATATGGAGCCCGGGTTTTAGATGTTCATTTCTAATGATTTGTTTTGGTCTACTTGATACAGATGAGGAGTTTCTTAACTGACAACTAGGATTTTAGGTTTAATTTACTGTGAAATGGATGTTCAAAGAGCAGTTTGGATTTCTGTTTTCAGCTATGCAAGGAATTTTTTGCAAGCTACTCACGGAGGGAAGGGCTCGGAGCTTTCAGATATGTCAGGTTCTGCTTGCAAACATGAAGAACTCTACTTAAACCGAACACAATCTCAAAACATTCTTAAAGGAGAACATCAAACTCCGAAAGTGATTCATCTGAAAATTAAACTATGCATTTGATAAGTTAGATGTCTAAAATTCAGCTAACAAGTAGTATTAATTTAAAATAATTACATAAAAGTCAATGTCACTGTGTTTTCACTTTTCTTTCTGGTTCTAGGCAAAGTGCTTCATGGATTTCAAAGCTGGAGGTACATTATGTCACATTCTTGGTGCTGCTTACAAATATAAGAATGAACAGGGCTGGTAAGTTTTTATTTTTAGTTTATACACCTTTTGCATGAAATTAAGCACATGAAATGCCTATGCAGACTACTTAAAGTTTAATACTTTCTGGAGAATTCAGTAGGCAAGGGAGTTGGAGATGGGAAGAGGAAACTTTTTTCCTGTTTTGCTGATGGTAGCTTTAAGACACCCCCCGCACACTTCTACATGTAAAGATAAGTTGTTCAAGTTTAAGGTCCTGAGCCTGTAGGTTGGGCGTTAATTACAAGCTTGAGGCTTTTTTTTTTTGCCATTTATTTGCTGTATGACTGAGCAAGTTAACCAGTATCTTAGAATCGCTGTTTCCCGTCCATAAGATGGAAATCTTTGTTACTGTATGGAGTGTAGGGTTTAGTTAAAGCTGGGAAAACATGAAGCATTGCATAGATACTACTAAATGCTAAGTTTTCCATTGCCTATCAACCTCCATAAATGGGGAATGTCACTAGTTAGGAACACTGCTCACGTAGGTATTGACACGAGTGTTAAAACTACTCGTGTGACATCCCAATAGTGCTGTGGCCTGTGTGTTTTTCTAAGTTATAATCCTCTTTCCAAGACAGCAGTAGCATGAATTAACTGTATTTGAGAACACTGGAAAAAATCTGAGGGTGGAAAGTCAATAGATAACAGTAAGCAGAGATTGTTCTTGTACGTGAATTTATACAGTTTCTGGTCTGATGTTGTACAGACCTGTATCAGCGTTCCTGGAACTGACTGTGTGTGTTACCCACAAGAGCAAATTAAAAGGCAAAAATAGAGGGGTTTTTGGTATGGTTTGTTATTTTTAGGAGTAGTTTATACTCATATCAGCTAAATGAACATCTGAGGTGGATGTATCGGAAAGGCGGTATGAGTAAACAGCTGTCAGGTTCTTTTCTACTCCAATATTGCCAACGCCCAGGGCATGATACATGTTTGTTGTGTTCTGTGGCGTATCTTTCACAAGTGTCTTGCTACCGCTTTGCCTTAAGATAAAGGAGTTCAATGGCTCCTACTTCATGAATATTGAAACATTCCATTTTTTTTCCAAACAAATTAGTTTTCAGTCATTGAAAATTTGTCAGCAAAACTCAGATACGCGGTTGCCTCCTCTCTTCTCGCTCTCTTGCTGGTTCCTCCAAACTAGTGTGGGTAGTGCCTTGCGTTTGTGCATGTGGGATGTAGAGGGACGTAATACCTGAACTTAACTCTGAGGATCAGACTTAGAGCTTGGAATGTATCCTTCACTGACTCAACCAAATAATATGTGGTGCTTTGCCTGAAATATGATGATTTTTTTTTTAATGGTATGCATTGTCGCTCTTGCTTAACCTGTTGTGAATGATCTGTCTTATAGGAGAAGTACCTTTCCTCGTCATAATAGGTATGTCTGAAAAATGCACTTACCCAGTGCAGCTGGACATACCTTGTCTGTCACTGCAATTCACCTAGCTGTCTGCTAAAGCCTGTCAGAGGGTATCAGTTAAACTAAGGACAGGAAGAATTGGTGCTGCTATTTTATCTGAATGGGCAACTAAAAAAAAGTGCTGTTTCTTAATATATTGACATGCTTCTCTTAAAGTACTGGTTTCAAAAGCAGGCAAAAAACTGAGGCCATGTATAGCATTAAATGAATATGTAATGCAGATTTTAGGCAACCAAATGTAAAAATTACGGTCAAACTTGAATGCCTTAAGTATCTTTGTGTCGTAGGTACTGAAGACTTTATTAGGTGTCTAGGAAAATAGGTTAGTTTGTGTTTATTTGGCGTTTATCTTCCTTCACTTCCTTGGAACTATTACATTTGAGAAGCATATGTTTTGAATACGGGCTATGAAGCTGTCAGTGGGTGAATACTGGAGAAGTGGCTTGATCTCAGCTCTCAAAATCCTGGGTATTATAGGTGTAAAATACATGATTAAGTTGTGTTGTGCAGCGAACTGACAGCCTTCTCGATGACTGACCCTGCTTCTAGAAGTCACTGTAAACTTTCCAACATGCACAACGCTGTTTAAAGAGGTCATAAATTTTGTTTAAAATTAAAAGACTATTCTAATAAATATGCCAGGATATTATCTTTAAGTTGTTTGCCAGGTCCTTAGTGTGAGGGGAAGAGTCCTTAATACTGCTTTAGGAGGGAAGCCATCGTTCACTAATAGTGAGTGTTCCTAGTGCTGCCCAACACTGCAGCGTATTTACGCAGTGCCACCTGCGTAGGCATCTTCTGTTTGAAAATCATAAAATCATTTGGTTGGAAAAGACCTTTAAGATCATCGAGTCCAACCGTACCTGTCCACCACTAAACCACGTCCCTAAGCGCCTCATCTGCCCGGCTTTTAAATACCTCCAGGGATGGGGACTCCACCACTGCCCTGGGCAGCCTGTTCCAGTGCTTGACAACCCTCTCCGTGAAGAAGTTTTTCCTAATATCCAATCTAAAATGCTAGAGAGCCTCAAGTGAAGAAGAACACGGTGGACTCAGCTGAAGTGTCTTTGTTTAATTTAGTAGTGTAATATTGATGTGATGCCACCTTGTGTGGTAATGGGGTTTGTGACTAAAAAGCGATCTTGCTTTGGTTTACTTTCATTGTATATTTATAAACTTTACAAATTGATTTGATGTGTTGCTGGAAACAAGCATGTGTTTAAAAGAAGCTGTCGTTAGATACGGGCGCAGGAATAAATTCTTGTGGTTCAAGCTGGGGTGTTAAAGCGTATCAGTCACTGCATGGTAATGAAGCGCATGGCTTTTTCACTGTGTTAAGTGTACAGGGTGCTTTTTATTTTATACGCCGAAATCCCTTCTGCCGGCATTGCCACTCCTGAACACCAACTCAGCACTCCAGTTAAGAGCGTTTCAGACTCTAGCAACAGCTTTTTCCAAAACTTGGGAGGCACAGAAGTGCACCAGACAGTGTTTTCCATCTGAGAGTCAACAACCTGATGGCCTAAGCGTACCATCGTGCTTTGGAAGAGGCTGGATTGCTAAGGGTCAGGCCCAAATCTGTTTCAGAGGCTCCTACAGCACTGCACAGGGTAACCTGGCTGGTGGGGCCGAGCCTGTGTGCTAGTGCAGGCGCTGGACTTGGCGAGGGACTGGTGTTAGTGCTGTTATTGTCCCACCTCTCAGGTTCCTGGGGGTCACCGTTCAAATTCTTCATTCGAGTTGATTCATCCATGACTTCTGAACATGTGTACGGTTCAGGTGGATACAGCAGAATGCTTTTGGGGGCTTTTGTGGTTCTTCCCAGTAGAAAGTCTCACATTTTCCGTTATCCCCCCCATTTCTGATAGACACTTAAATCTGCATTGTCATTTCAAGAATTTTGATTACTTTGTCAATGAAGTAGCAAACTTTAAAGTACCAGAGTCCAATAGAGATGATCATAAAATGCTCACATGGATTATGAGCTACCTATATGCTGTGTGTGGGGTGGCTTGTTCTTAAATAGATAACTAGTTCAGAACATCTCAGGCAAATGAATTGCTGTGTTTTTCCTGGATTAGAATCTGGGACTGGTGGATGGTGCAACTAGAAGTAAGAGAAACATGAGAGCTTGTTCATGAATTTTCTCATGTTGTTGAAATCCCTCGTCATCGTTTGATTATGTTTCTGTTTAATTATCCTGTGTGACTGTAGTGGAATGCACAACCCTGCTACAGGGCTTTGTTGGACAACGTCAACCTTCGTTTTTCCTAAACATTTCACAAATCAGTTGCATTTTGTTGATTTGGTTCACTGTGATTTTTCTTGCTTGTGAGGGCTGCCAAGCGAAGCAAAAGTATTTGTGATTGTGATTTAAGTGTTCTTGTGTAGCTACCATGATACACTGTTTTTTATGTGGAACGTGAAAGATTCTTGACTACCGAATGGAGGAGACTTGAATTTAATATTTTTGAATAATTTTCCTTGACAGGCGGAGGTTTGACCTGCAGAATCCATCCCGAATGGATCGAAATGTGGAGATGTTCATGAACATTGAGAAAACACTAGTGCAGGCAAGAAACTCATGTACAAAACTGTGTGTGTTCACAAGCTCAGGGGAGGGGATTCACAGCTGTGACCCACTGAAGAGTTTCATCCTGGACTTCTGTAGGAATATTGCACTCTTCCTCTCCCACCCATTTTAGTCACAATTCCATGTTCTCACTTGACAACTTCAGAATTTTTTAAGTGATATTCTGCGGATATGCATAGGGTGAGAAAAACCTGTGTGTAAGGTAGGAGGAAGCATCCTGAGTGTCTCTGTCTTCCTGTGAAAGAAGCACCCCTAGGATTGAGTAGTGCTGTACATATCCATTCAATCGCTGACTTTCTTGAGACTTTTTTCAGGGTTAGGGTACATTTTAGACTCTCTTGCTTGCTTTATCAAACAAGTTACTACCAGAAGAGAGCAGATAACAGCTGTATGGAATCTAATACGAACTGAATTTTTTTTTAACGGCTGCGTGTGAATAACAGAGTATTTTTTTCAAACTCTAAAACCAGGCTCAGTGTATAACATAGTCAAGACGTAACTTTCAGGTGCTTGTCAAAAATGGAAATAGGAGGGACAGCAAAAAGAAACAACACTCTTATGAAAAACTGTTGCCATTGTATGGTGGTTTCAGTACATCGTAGAGTATGTGTTGAAATCCAAAATAAAACGAACGTGTACCTGCAAATATCATAGAAAAGCATGAATCTGCATCTAGTGCAACGGGACAGATTCAGATTTGGAAGCTGACACCCGGGGAACTTAAATTCCCTTTCAAGCAAAGTCTTCTGGAGCCTGTGAAAAATTCATGGTCAAATACATGAGATCAAATACATGGTTTCCATTAAAGATGTTGTTGTGAAAGCAGGAACGTGAGAACAGCTACGCTGGGTCACATTCCCTTTATCCGTGATAACGTCTCTGGCAGAGCTAACAGCAGATCTGCAGAGACCAGAAAGAAACCCAGGAGAAGACTTAGGCGGGGAGGTGTGCAAAGGAAGTATCGCTGTCGCGGGGGTTTCTGGGGCTGGAGTTAGTGTGCCGTATCACAAGCTGAAACGTGTTCCTTTTGAGCTCTTTCAAGCGTTGGTGATCTTAATAGGAATTTTTTGATTTATGTCACGGGTGGCCTACTAATTTCTTATTTAACTTCTTATTCTCCCCACTAGAACAATTGTCTGAGCAGACCGACCATCTACCTCATTCCAGATATAGAACTGAAGCTGGCTAATAAATTGAAGGATATTGTCAAACGTCACCAGGTAACTGATAAATAGCATATCTTAAACCAAATGTTTTGTCGGTTGTAAGATGAAATGTATTTGCCCGACTTCAGCATATCAGTTACGTCTGGATTGTGTGTGACAACACAAGGCGGCAGCAGCAAGTCACTTAAGACCAGAAGTTCACCGTTTGTAAAATGGCATTCGTAGTTATCCTCACATGGAGAGTGAATCATAACTCTGTTCTAAAAATTAATCTGAAGTTGCTATTGAAGTGGAAGGTAGTTACGGTATCTCCTTGAGTTGGCTGCAGGCCCTAGCTGATGTAATGGTGAGTACCTGCTTATATAAAGCAGAAGCTCACCGTTTGTCCAAATCGGAGACCCAAGAAGGTAGTGTGTAATACAGCTGTTCTAGATACATGGGGACAGCATAGGGAAGCTTTAATCTTACGATGATCGCTACCTTTTTTGCTTTATTTTACTTGCTTTTTTCTTGCTTGTGCTGAACAGAAGCAACAACGGTCTCTTGCTTATTAGGTAGTTGCATATTTCCGAGAGAGTCAACATCTTGCCATTGTAACTTAATATACTAAGTGATGAACTGAGCAAGATTAATAGCTTCATCTCTTAAAAATGTAAACAGTCCTTTCACTTCTCTTAAGAGAAATATCCTGGAATGTGAACTCTAGATGGTCTGATAGCCTTTTGTGTTATGATAATTCACGGCTGTAGCCAAAGTAAACTGTTTCTTTTCCAGATGAAGTGTATTTCCTGTGTCGTGATTAGAAACCATCGTCTCCACTTCAGTTGTTTTCACAAGTTACTCTTAATTATTCAGCTGATTCAGGATGCTTGCTATTGCTTAAATTGGAGTTAATGATTCGGTTTTCCTTTCATAAAGGAATTCTATGGTGAACTCAAAGCATGCTGTATCCATGGATGATTTAGGGGACTTTTAAAGCAGGCAGCTTTGTCTCTAAAGGGATGTGAGGAACTGAAACCAGAAATTGTCCCTGATTCTGCTTTTTGGGCTTTCTTCCTATGCCCTACCTCTGAATTCTCATTGTGTATTTGTGTTGCTACCTGTGCTTGCTTGCTGTCTTGATTTTTTTTTTTTTTTTTTTTTTAAAAAAACCTGTTGTTCTCATCTTTCCTCTACCCCATCCCTAGTACCTGTAGCTCCCTCCTCCCTGGCATTTCCAAGTCCTCGCTTCTCTGACCGCAGCCTCTGTGGAAGAGTTGTGTATCTCTCGCCCCAGCACGGTGCTAGCATGATCTCTGGGCTTATAAAAAGAGGTGTCAGTAAGATGTTTGTTCTCTCTGCTGACGAAGATGCTGTTGGTTTCTGGTAGTCACACTTTTTCTGATTTTCTTTATAAACGTTGAGGATTCTTCTGAGAAGAGCCAGAACAATTTAGGAACTTGAAAGCAGGTAATGAGTGAGATTTAGCATTTGTATATATCTGCTTCAAGAAAAGTGTCTTGTCAGTAGATAACTCTTCCGTCTTGTTGTGTCTTTAGCTTCCAGTCACGTTCAGTTTAGCAGAGGCAGGGAATAAACCTTACAATCTGCTTACGTCTTTACATTAAAACAGCTTTCTGAAAGTTATCCATCCCTTTGTTTTCAGTCAAGATAGCACCTAAGAGAGGCTTCCTGTTCATCTATTGTGTATCGGGCTTTTTAAAGCTCCGTAGGAAGTAGATGAAACTTACTGATCTGATTCATAAAGCTCAGATTAGATATCTAGGAGAGTGTCTTTAGCTCATGGGGAATGAAGGGAGAATTTCCATAATTGTTCCTTAAACACTTTGCAGGTTCTTCTTTGATGCCAGGGCTTTTTCCTTTCCCTTTGAGTGCTTTTAAAGTCTTCTTACTTTCCAGCTTTCTCTTTTGCTGTTGCTCAGAGCACCTCCTCTCCCTTTACCCAGTTCTATGAACTCTTCTTGGTGTAGGAACTCTTGCCCTTCAGCCCCTGATATCAGCATAGCCTCTAAATATTGCTACCGTAATGCAACGCATCTTCATGCTTTTTTCATTTTCCTCCTTTTGATGCTGCTTTCTAAGTAAGTTGTTTGCATATTGTTGGCTGTAACCTATCCCATGTGCTCTTAAGTCCTTTAAATAAATCTGTCAAGTCTTTATGGAATGTAAATTTTGAATAACATTTTCATAAAAACTGTTCCAAAACACAACTCCTCTGCAGAAGAGTCTGCAGACTGTGAATTTCTGCTGTCCTTGGAAATGACTCTTCATATACGGAGACTGGAGATGTCTGTGCAGCATGTGGGAGAATCCTTATGGTCCTCCATGTGAGGGAAGGACGGGATTTTCTTGACTGGCCACACTAAGCAGTGTTACATATTTATTTAACAGATATCTAATTATGTAGTAGAATTTTTTTGCATGGTGATGTAGGTCCAATAGGAATATAATTATGGCCTGTACCCATACGTACAGAAATTGCTTTACGTACCACTGTTTGTGGCATCTACATAAGGACGGGAAGTACATCTGTTGCTTCTCATATGTCAAGAAAATGATGTCCTAAACCAGCAAGAAGAAAAAGTATTCTCGTGTTTGAATGTTTGACAAACAGTGGTGTTGTGTTGGTGTATTTCTGATTTATTCCCTTTGTTCTATGATTTAGGAGGCTTTTTTGAAATAACGGGTGTTTATGCTGTCTCTTGACACACAGCCTTTCTTGAATGCTAAGGATGTTCTATTTAAGGCAGCCATTTCTAGTTAAGTTTCTCATAGACTTTATCTTACATAAATTGTAATATTTAGGAATTGTTTTGGACCAAAACGTGTACTTAGTGGGAAAAAGATACAGATGCTTTCTTACAAAATACTCACCAATAGCTTTGTATGAACTGGTAGTTGAACAATTTACAATGAGAATTGGGGCAGAAGGAACAAGGAGGAGGAAGGATTTGAGATGAAAAGAGCAAGAGATGACATAGTAGTTTGGCAGCAGTCTTAAAATAATTGCCTTTTTCTGGCACTTCTTCAAAGTGGTATTCTTCGTAGTTGCATTGAAGTTGGCCTTGAATGTTTCTAGGTTGCGTGGCATGTGGGTACAAAGAAGCAGCTGAGAAGTTTGGGGTAACGTGTTGAAGGTTTCTCATGGAGTTTCTTTTCTTCCACCTTTCTTGCAGGGAACAGTAACTGAAGAGAAATCAAAGGCTACCCACCATGTTTATCCAAGTCCTACCTCAATGGATGACGGTAAAGTTGCTTTCCAATTTTTAAGTGGAAATAGTCTTGTAACTGAATTCTGTTAGCAGTTACGGGAGCTTTCACACAGACACAGTTTGTTCCTAGCCTGCTCCAGAGAGCCACTTGAAAAACATTTCTAGGATTAACAACTCCAGATAAAATCATTGTGTGTCCTGCTTCTAACTATTGGGTGTAACATTCACGTTTTTAATTGATGCAACATTTTCGGGTTAAGGTGTGTAACGCTGAATGCCCTTCAGTGATTGCGTTGGAAATTGAGATATTATTTGTTGCTGAATGCAGGTGGACATTTTGTTGGTCCCCAATAACTTGCAGGCTGAAGGGGAACAAGGTTAAGGGTCTGGAAGAACTTAAAAAAAATTAAGTTAGTTTAAAAATTAAAAGGAAGGGTAGTGAAAGTACGGGGCTTAAAACTAAAGCTTCCATTAATTTTTTTTCTTTTTTTGCTTCCTTGGTGTCCCCCAGTGTGTAAGTATTGCTCAAATGTTGACCTATATGTAGGAAAGGTAGCATAGATGCTAAAGTCAATGAGAATCGAAAACTTTCTGCCATGTTCTCGTCTTTCCGGGTGACAGGTTGGGAATGCTGATACATATCATTGCATGTGGCTTGGCAAGGTGGATACAATAACAAGTGGACCTGATAAATGGAGATTGTTGGCTTTGTAATAATGCATTCTGCTTCTGTATGAAGTGTATGTAGGTTCCATGACAGCAATTCAACAGCTGTATCCTTCAGCAAATAGCTAAAAAAAAAAAAGCTCTTAATTTTCTTATCGTAAATACATTTAATTGTCTAGTGGATCACTGGTGTCGAGTCTGAGCTTCATTGATACGAGTTAGGTTTTTCTTGTACGCCCTGACATGTGATGGCCACCAGATGGAAGTGTTCGCTTGTGTATGGGAACAATCACAGCTTGTTTGTCCTCTGGTGCTTGCCTGTGTTCTGTACCTCCGGTAATAGCTGCCTAGCCACAGGTTTGTATTTACTTTTAACCACTTCAGGTTCTTGGAAAAGGGTTGAGCATGGTAGGTCCCATCTGTCTTGTAGTCAGTGAACGTGCAGATGTGCTAGACAGAGCTCTCTTAACCCCCGATCGTACCAAGATGAGAAAACAGCCGTGAATTCAGGCGGTGTAACTTCATACAGGTTCAAATCTTCAGGGTTTCCCTTTTAATCTTGCTCTGGGCCATACTCTCGATATTTTGGGGGGTAGGTTATTACATTGTGTCAGATGTGCAGTTTAAAAGCAAAAAAAAAACCTTTAAAACACCAGTCATACTGAGTATATGCCTTATTGCAAAACCAGCAGCGTGTGTTGCTCGGTCCGTTTCTATTAATTGAAGTCGTCATTAGCACTGCTGTGAAAGGAGAAAGTTGACATGCACGTTTTGTTAGACTCTTGGAAGCGTTCTATTAAAATCTGTTTCACCACCACTCCCTGCCCTGACATTCTTCCTTCAAAATTTATTCCTTCAAAACTCTATTGCTTTTTTTTTTTTAAAAAAATACCTGTTGAGAGTAGAATTTAGTACTGGGAAGAGGGTCTTTTGAAATAAATCAGTAGAAGAAGGTTAACGAGGGCATTCAGATGTCTCAAGGGTACAAAAAGACAGAAGGGAAATATTTACCACTTGACAGGAAAGCCTTTTGGGAGAAGTTTAGTCTTTTTGGTTATGCAGAGATTAAAAAAAAAAACCACGTGACAGACTGGGGCGTGTCTCTCTCTCCGTGTTATTTCTGCTGTCTTTACTGAATGTCCTTCTGGGGGATTTGCTCTGTCCTATTCCGAGTTCCGGGCCCAACTGGCCAAGGTGTCTGGGAGATGAGACAGGACGAGATGAGCTGGCAGAGGACAGTGCTTCCACCTCTCAGCCAGAAATGCCGCTTGCTTCTGTTGAAACAGATGGACTGTTTCAAGCCTCGTTGGCTCTTAATCTGGAGTGTGTTAGGGTATGCATGTATGTGACCAGGGAAGGAAATGTAATAATTCTTTATGTTAATATGATTTTACTAACGTAGCATCTGTGTCGTGTGCAGGCGGAGCACATGCATGTTTAGACATGGCAAAGATGATGCAGGCACATGCATTACTATGGCAGGCCATGCCGCTGTAATTTCACTACAGTAGACTTCTGTCAGAGATGATTGCAATAACTTTACTACGACTACTATGGAAAAGCAAAATAGTGTTTAATGTGCTTTACAGCCTGAATCTGATGCTACATCTCTTTCCCCTTTGCAGATGAATGGTTGAGACCTGTGATGAAAAAAGACAAGCAGGTGCTGGTACACTGGGGCTTTTTTCCAGACAGGTAAAGAAGGGTGGGGGAAGAAAGCACACCCCAAATCTTACTGAAGTTTGTTGAAGGAAAAGTGTCGATTAAAACTTGCAAGTAGGAAATCCATGTCCTCAAACGAGCTGCTCCTCTAGCTTACTGAGTCTTACCTCTCCTGATAGCAGTGCTCTGTGGTTATCAGTAGTGAACCTGCATGGGGAATGTCCCAGCAGCGTGGGCTACAACTATGCTCTTTTCTTCTTCTGCAGAATATGACAGGCTCGGACCCATCTCACTCTGGCTCTTCTAAAAATTTAACCCAAATATACAGTACCACATTCCTGTTGTTTTGGTTCTGAATGGTTGTACATCGCTGCTCATACTATGAGCCAAGCAGCGGTTGTCTTGCGGAGTATAACCACACAGTAATTTAGCATTGCGACCATTTGTCTCAATGTCCAAGGCTTGAAAAGACTTAAATCGGTGGTTTAAAACTGAACTATGCGTACCCATTTGGGATACTGGCAGGTGGGTGAGGTGAGGAGAGCCTGTTTTTCTGCAGAGCCACTAGTAAGGCTGCAAACTGAACCAGACTTTCAAAGGGCAGAGTGAGCCTGTCCATAAAGTTAGCAAGACTTTAAAGCCAAAAGGGAGAACTGCTAATCACCTAGTTGAACTTTCCTTCAACAAAGAGAGATTGCACTCCATTGGTTGCCTTTAGTCAAGTGCAAATGACTGTTGAAAGCATATATGTGAGAAAGCTGCCTTGTGTTGTTAGATGTTAAAAGATAGGGTGTGTACTGTTAGTAACTTAAAAGTATTTGTAATAACTGGTTTCTGAGTCCAGTTTATGGAAAACTCAAAAGACTCATAACCCAGCATTGACTTCTGTTTAAATAACTTTTTCAGGGTACTAAAATCTGCTCTGCTGTGCATGCACGGAGTTCTCAGAACCATGTGCATATTTCAGTGGGAGAGAGCAAAGAACAGTCACACTTAAGTTTCTTTCTTCATACAGATGAAGAACCTTTAAATATTTTTATATTTATATCGTATCAGTAGTCAAGTTTGTGTTGACTCCGCGTGTATATGTGTTTATAAATATCAGCATAAACATGAGGAATGCTATAGACACGTCTTTTCTTGCATATGACTTATCCCAGTTGCTCAGTACGTGCCTGGCGTTCATGGCAAAGTATTTTGGCTCTTGCTGTTACTGGGTGCAGTTTCTTAGTATTTATAAATAGGCTTTTGAGGGAATAGCATGTGGAAAAGTGAATGTAGATAATAAACGGATTCTACAGCAGTAGGGATTGAAGGAGGGGATGCATACTCCTTTCTTGTAGGAATCCAGTATGTCTTGCTTTAAACTCATAAGAACAGAAACAAGTTAATTAACTTAATGCCAGGGTTTGAACAGGTGACTCAGAAACTGCATTTATACCCCTGAATCTAGAGAGCAGGTTTGCAATTTTAAGCTGGAGCTGGCTTCACTGAGATGGCTTTTAAATTCAGAAAGTTCAAAATGTGCGTGAGATGGCTTGGACCCCTTCCTTTTCAGTGTATCCTGTTGCTGTAGCAGAAACCAGTGATTACTCCTTTAACTTTTCATTGCGTGGAAAATACTTTCCTATTCAATCCCAGCAACATGATCTGCGCGTGTCAGAATTGCTGAATAAAATATTCCTGCTAGTGACCTTTCTGGATGAACAGCCCGGGTGACCAATTTTGTTTTCTCTTGACTCCTCTCATTAGCTATGACACTTGGGTTCATGCCAATGAAATAGATGCTGAAATTGAGGATCCTCCAATTCCTGAAAAGCCATGGAAGGTAAGTCTCTCTTAAACAGTTTCCAAAAGTTACTGTATTGGTATAGCTCATGCTTAGGTGCTACTAGATCATAGAATCACAGAATTGTTTAGGTTGGAAAAGACCTTTAAGATCATCGAGTCCAACTGTTAACCTAACACTGCCAAGTCCACCACTAAACCATGTCCCTAAGCGCCTCGTCTGCACGGCTTTTAAATACTTCCAGGGATGGGGACTCCACCACTGCCCTGGGCAGCCTGTTCCAATACTTGAAACCCTCTCCGTGAAGAAGTTTTCCCCAATATCCAATCTAAACCTCCCCTGGCACAACTTGAGGCCATTGCCTCTCGTCCTATCACTTGTTACTGGGGAGAAGAGACCGACCCCCACCTCGCTGCACCCTCCTCTCAGGCAGTTGTAGAGGGCGATGAGGTCTCCCCTCAGCCTCCTCTTCTCCAGGCTGAACAACCCCAGGTCCCTCAGCCACTCCTCACAGCACTTGTGCTCCAGACCCTTCCCCAGCTTCGTTGCCCTTCTCTGGCCACGCTCCAGCACCTCCATGTCCTTCTTGGAGTGAGGGGCCCAAAACTGAACACAGCACTCGAGGTGCGGCCTCACCAGTGCCCAGTACAGGGGGACGATCACTGCCCTGGTCCTGCTGGCCACACTATTCCTGATACAAGCCAGGATGCCGTTGGCCTTCTTGGCCACCTGGGCACACTGCTGGCTCATATTCAGTCGGCTGTCGACCAACACCCCCAGGTCCCTCTCTGCCCAGCAGCTTTCCAGCCACTCATCCCCAAGCCTGCAGCGTTGCATGGGGTCGTTGTGGCCCAAGTGCAGGACCTGGCACTTGGCCTTGTTGAACCTCATACAGCTGGCCTCGGCCCATCGATCCAGCCTGGCCAGGTCCCTCTGCAGAGCCTTCCTACCCTCAAGCAGATCAACACTCCCGCCCCACTTGGCGTTGTCCGCGAATAGATGTTTTAACGTGCTGCTGAGTAACAATGGCTGTATTTCCATATATATGGAAAAGCAGTGTGATATTTCTAGAGCCATAATGAAAATGTCTGAAACATTTCTTTGGTCTGGGGAGGAATGCTGTTGAAAAAATACTTTATGTTGTGAATGAAAAGGACAGACCTATGCATCCCTGATAGTGCCAACATTACCATGGTTATTTTGGCCTGACTTGAGGTATTTTCTGTTAAAGGTAAGTCCTTCCCTTACTGCTGAAGTGCAGCCATCTCTGGGATGAAACCTGACAACTCGTTAGAAGGCGTAATGGCATTATACAATGTTTAAGGAGAGGAATTGGAGAAAATACCATATCTTCATCATGTTTTTGGAAGAATATTGTTAGAGAAAAGAACTATCAGGTTAGAAACCTGAGATTACCACACATGTATTATAGGGCTTAAAACGTATTTTGTATGCAGAAAGTTAATCTTTTTCTGTGGTACAGAAATGGCCAAAATATTAGGAGTCGGATAATGTGGAAATTAAGAAGCTTCTTTAGGAGAACAAATCTGAATTTTTTAAGTCCATGGTACAATTGAAGTCTTGTCTGTTCTCTTTGAGTTATTGTAATGGCAACGTTATTTCCAGCAGATTCAGCTCTCGGGATCAAAATAGAGCTGTGGTCTGGTTGACAGATTGTGTGTGGCCGTGGGCTCCCCCATCCCCTGGTTTCACGCTGCTACAGAAGCTCTTGAGTTCGTTTGTCTTGGCTCAGTACCAGTGTAGATACCAGCTGCTGTATGCTCTTAGTACAGGGCACAGTTTAAGTTTCTTGATTTTTACTAAAATTCTTGGCATTGCTTATGAATTGTAGTGTATGAATGCAACTGTCCCGAGAGTTAGAGCCAACGTGGAAGTGAATGAGGATGCCAGTGGCTGTTTAAAGAATCCCTGAGGCTCATATCTCACCTTTCTTTATGGAAAGGTTCAATTTAATGGGAACTCTGCTCTTAACTGATGTCGTAATGATGCAAGAAGTCAGCCCTTCTCAATCTGTTGAGCATGTGAGCACTCAAACCAACATCAGCAGCCTTATTTAGGTTCTCTACATAATTAGTTTTCTTTCTACAGAAATGATTTGCCTTTCTGATGTAGCTCACTGCAAGTGAACAATACAGAGCGGTTATAACCAGACAGCAGTAAATACTACTTCATTGTCCTTTATTGGACTTACCTTTTATACATAACACGCAATGTTGTTCCGTGTGTATGCTGTTGATCTGAACAGCAGAGTTAGAGCAGCTGAGGTCAGAACATAACTTGATGTCTGTTCAAACACAGCTTATTCCAAGTAGTTACCTGTAAATAACTGGAACACATGGGTTCTGTGTATAAGTCGTACTAAAGCTTAAGAATTTATTCTCAGCTGTGTAAACTAGAGCTTTATGTGAAGGTGGATATTTTAAGTCAAGATAGTCAATCTTTCCAAGACATGGCCAACTCTTCTTATTTTTTTTGGTCTTTTCTGGCACACCTGCTAAGGTGATCTGTATATTTAGAAGATTTTGATGGTAATTTTCAGCATCCAAAGTACACTCTTAATACAGATCTGTTGTCCCAGCTGTGAGAACTGACCTCACACTTCAGAAGGCTTAAAAATGACTGAGGAACAAACATGGCATTCAATAGACTTACGGGCATGTTCATCCTTCATTGTATTGCCTCATGAAACTGTCATCTATTACGTGTAAAACCGTTAGGAGATATTTGGACGTTCAGACCCTGCTAACAAAGCTGCAAGTATTTCCTTCATCCTGTGAGGTCTGTCGTGGAGTTATTTTTTCAAAAAACATCAGCATGTCAATATATCATTCTGTTCTTCAGGTTCACGCCAAGTGGATTTTGGACACAGATATATTCAATGAATGGATGAATGAAGAGGACTATGAGGTAGATGAGAACAGGAAATCAGTGAGTTTTCGACAGAGAATCTCCATGAAAAATGAAGAGGTAGGTGGTTCTCTGCTTAATGGGTGACTTGTTGATACATTAATGTTCTTTATCTCTGCATAAGTCAAAATTTTGCGACTCGAAGTTGCTAGAATTAAGCTAGTTGAACAGTTTGAGGTGCCTATGATAACACAGTCTAGTCTAACTTTCTTCTGACATGCGTCCTTTATCCAGAAGTGTAAGTTTGCGCTTCAATTTTTATTTTTTTCCCCTCTTCCTGAGGATGGTAAGAGAGAGGACCCACTCCGTGCTTTCTCATAAATGAAGCCGGGGTGTGTTATCAGCATCAGTTAATATTTGATTTCCGAGTTCTGTGTACTTGTTGAAGCTAATTTTTGTATCCCTCCCAATGCAGGAAGTTAGTTAGGACTCTGAAAACGCATTCATTTAACCTCGAGGCCAGGCTGCTCGCTAGGAAACCTCTCCTGATGGATAGAGTGTATTGAACAAGTCACACATTAGCATTCGACTCTTGCTCTGTTTTAAGATCACAGTTCTTAACTACATAGCCGTTGCAGCATCTGGGGGATGGCTGTAGAAGATTTAGGGGTTTTCACGTTGACAAATAGAAGTATTCTGGAGCTGAATGTGGTGCACGTTGTGATGATATTGCTTTTAGCTTCTCTGTTGTAGGCTGTATTAAGGAAGAGTGTAGCCTACAGCGTTTCAGTAACTGTAGTATTCGGGATGAGCTAACTACTTCACTTCTCCAACAGCCTGTGCGTAGTCCGGAGAGGAGAGACAGGAAAGCAGCAGCGAGTACAAGGAAGAGAAAGCATTCTCCTTCTCCACCCCCAACTCCTGTGGAGTCGAGAAAAAAGACAGGGAAGAAAGGGTGAGTGTCTAAGTCTTGGAATTTGAGGCGGATTTTCTTGAAGAAATGCTTGTGGGGAGATCTGTTACGTTTCACTCGTCTCACCTTAGATTACAGTAGGATAATTATTTCTACAGTAGCCTTGGGTGACTTTGCTCGTGCAGTATGTGTAACTTCTTCACTCCGCAGAAACGTACTGCCTGCAGGTGGAGGAGAATCTGGTGCACCTTGTCATGTTATCTGTGGCAGGGTTCATTGCTGCATCAAGAGCAGAACTTATCAAATGAAAAGTTACTCAGCTGCTTCTAAAATAACTCAAACTAGTTCTGTTAGTGCAAACATGTAGTACATGGGCGCTTTTTGAAGTGTAGCCCCACGAATTACTGCATTTAATTGAGGAGGGTTTTTATCTATATAGCCAGGTATTTTAAAGTCCACTTCTCAAATGCAACTTTAACAGAAGTAGCATTTGCTGCCTACAGATTAGGGTTTTTTCCAATGCTGGTTTGATATCTTAAAAAAAAAAAAAAAAGGCCAATATATATCCAAATAAAAGCTTATTTATGGGGGTTTATGTGTGGGTATGGAGGGGAGCACTTTTGACCTAAAAATTCAGGTCTTGTTTAATAGACCTGTTGGGCTCTAAAAAGACAAAATTGGAACCTTATCATCTGAGGTGAGAAAGAATTAGTTGATAATCCAAATTACTGGTTTGTTCCAAATGTAAAGCTGAGTTAGATTCTGTAAGGAGAGGTGCGGGTGATTCTGCCTTTGTTCCCAAAATGGCCTCCTCAGTACGCAGACTCGATCGTACAAGGCAGCCTTTTTCCTTAAATAAGGCAGCATGCCTTGGAACGTTCTGTGCAGCAGATGCCTTTATTGTAACTTTAAAAAGGACAGATGTAAGTGAATCACTGCTCTGTGACTCTCACTAGTGTGCAAGAGCTGCCAACGTGCTGGAGACCGTTTTGGGCTGGAATCAAGATACAGTGGTGGTCTCCAGTCAAAGTCCATCTTTTTTTTGAAACTTACTTCGTTTTAGTAATATACAGAGAATATTTTTCATTAACTCCACCAGCACCACTTCCTACAGCATTCATGTTTTCATAAGTCTTTTAACCCAGTGCTTTGATCCTGATATCTGAAGAATAACGTCAGGGTGACAACATCTGACAGTTGCAGCTGGCAGAGAATCTGTGTATGATCTGTTTTAGACAAGCAGCCTTATATGGGAAAAGGAGAGGGCAGAAAGAAGAAGATGAGCAAGAAGATCTTACAAAGGACATGGAGGATCCCACACCAGTACCTAATATAGAAGAAGTGGTACTTCCCAAAAATGGTAAAATATGCATACACTGGATTCTTTGAATGTTAAAACAGTTGCTTAAACTGCACTGAAAAAATACACATGTATTTTGTCAAATCTTTGAAATACTTTGTGGCCATGGGGCCAGGTGATCTGTGCCTGTCTAAATGTATCTAGTCAGGGATTTGAATGTGATGGCTGAGAAGGGCAGCAGATTCGCCTTGTTTTGGCTTTTTGAAATATGTTTACGAAAATCCACTCAAATGTTTAGTTTCCCCTATTTTAGGATTGCTCTCATCCATTATATGGCGTTAAATGTTTTGGGGTGTGGAGTTTTCTGGAGGACAATAACTGTATGCCAAGTACCCAGGATAAGCACGTTAAATGAATGGAAACTCTAGCAACATGCCAAACGCATTCTTCTTAATCCTTTTCAGAAAAGTGTTTATCTGCGCAATACCTGTTAAGTAAAGATAGGTCAGAAAAAGGACTTCCTTCTATGAAGTCCTTGACACCAAACCATTTTGGGTGTCACACCATTTGGTTCTTACCTGGTCTAAACTTGCATGTAAGAATCGTTATGTGTTGTACAGGTGGAAGAAGTGCAGTACTTGGTCCACTCGCTGCGTGAATAGAAGCTGCTCTGTTCAGATGTGAAATTACAGAGAAATCAAACAAATGGTCTGTTGTGCTCAAACTGCACAGATGAACTCTTTTGAACTGCAAAGACAGGACCAACAAAACTGTTGATTGATAAGATACTAAAAGCGTGCTAGACTTTGATAATTGTCTCTTGTCTGATGGATACTCATCAGAGTTTCAATCTTGCTTGCTTTTGTAGTGAACCCAAAGAAAGACAGTGAAAACACGCCTGTGAAAGGAGGAACAGTAGCCGACCTCGGTAAAACAAACACACAACACCCTCCAGCAGCCCCTCCCCTCAGTTTTGTAGTAAAGGCTTGCTTGCAGGCCAACGGAGTAAATCTTTTTAAATCTCTCAATTTTAAAAGGAATCTCTAATTCTACTCTTTTATTGAATTAATTCAGTTTTCATATGTATTCGAGTTGAAACATATTGACTCTTTTTCACTTGCAAGGCTGTTCCCTTGTAGACACCTTTTTTTTTTTTTTCTTATATATGACATACAAGCTCTTTCCTGGCAGAATTGTTCTTTTCTTACTGGGAATCGAGGAGAATGACAGGTTCCCTGTGCTTTGCTAAGCCTGTGGCATAAGAGATATAAACTAATGTCCCGTATCCTATTACACAAGGCTGCATGTAGGGCAGTGGGAAGGGCGGTAATTAGGTATGGATTCCTAAGTGTGGAAAAATTCTAATTATCCTTGCTCTGTACTCTTATCTGTTCCCTTGTCTGGGATAGTTGAGTGCCTGCATAAGGATGAGATTGCATTAATGATGTGTGGTCCACTTTGCTTCTTCCTCGCTTCCCTTCCAAAACAAATGAAATATTCTTTCCAGTTAAGCAGTTGCATTGCTAGGAAGGCTTATGAGCAATCAGGTGGGTTTTATTGGTGTAATTCTCAATGCTTTTACCTTTCAGATGAACAGGATGAGGAGACAGTGGCAACTGGAGGAAAGGTAACAGCAGCCGTTTCTTACTAAGTTTGGTAGAAACTGAGATCACAGAATCACAGAAAGGTTTGGGTTGGAAGGGACCTGTAGAGGCCATCCAGTCCAACCCCCTTCAGTGAGCAGGGACATCTTCAACCAGATCAGGCTGCTCAGAGCCCCGTCCAACCTGACCTGGAATGCTTCCAGGGATGGGGCCTCCACCACCTCTCTGGGCAACCTGTGCCCGTGTTTCACCACCCACAGCGTAAACAATTTCTTCCTTATATCCAGTCTGAATCTCCCCTCTTTTGATTTAAAGCCATTACCCCTTGTCCTAGCAAGATCTTAATTTCATCTTCAGTAACTTAGCCTGTAATGTTTTTCAAGTCATATATAAGATTAAATTAGTCACTGATAGGAATGGTTTTTTGCTATTATAAAAATTCTACAAATGCTGTGTCATTATTTTGTATTTTTGAATCTAGTATATTAAAAATGAGAATGAGGAGACAGATGCAAAGTATTTTCAAAGAAGCATTTTTCAGATGCAAGATTTTTCAAAGGTTAATGCTTTTTCTTCAGGTTTCAGGGCTAAATCTAAACCCCAGAGAGGCTTGCTAATCATTTTAATCGAGTTGTCAGAGTAGTTTCTGTATTTAATTGCATTGTTGGTGTGCCAGGCGCTATTTTTAACCGCTTGCCTAGTGTAGGATGGCTGCCTGATCATGCAGGTAAGAAAAGATCACATCTGTGTTGGGTTCATACAGTTGCACTCCTGCACACACAGATGCTTGGATTGGTTATACACATCATTAAGAAAATCTGACTTTCTCTCCATACTGACGTATTTCTGGGTTTACTGTATTTCAGTTCTTACGTCCAATCTCTGTATGTGTTTTCAGAACCGCTCAAAAATCCTTTCTTGTGTTTTAAAATGGGGGAAGACGACAACTCTAGGTATGCAAACCACTGACTAGCTAGTAAGCAACCTTTCTTTCAGGTTTTAGGAGCAGGTATCACACTAAGGAGCAGTGGGTTTAAGTATCTAGATACAGACACATGAACAGAAATCACCAAAATACGATCCTTAGGTAACCGCTGTTTTCCAAGTTAGGGAAACCAACTCAGAAGAGCGCACCAGCACGCCTTCCCGGTACAGGAAATGCTCTTTTTTTCAGTGTGGCTCCTCCGTCCCTGGGTGTAGAATGACCTGGAACTGTGGGACTCGTGCAGCAGCCTTAGTGTTTGTTCCGTGTTTAGATTGGAAGAGGTTTGCTTTTATATGTCCTCTGCTAAACAGTGTGTTTTTAGGACGTGGTCTGTTTCTCTGTTCAGTGAATGCATTTGAGAGGAGAAGGGTGTTAGAAATTGAGGGGGTGATGAGAGGAAGGACTGACTGATCTGACTACTGTCAGATCGCTAAATCGATTTAGAATGATGCCTTGTCTTTGGGGGAATTTAGTCCCCCAAAAGATACGTCGTTGATACCGATGAGTCTCTGAGATCTTGCTTTAGGGACTCAATTATTTTTAACGGTCTGTTGTTTCTCTGAAAGCTGTCTGGATTAGTAATTCAGGTAAAGAAACCCATTTAACGTTGAGTTGCCTACAGGCTCTTCAAATAGCATCTGAGGGTTTCTCATACGGTTCATATCATGTCCTGACCCTCTTCTTACACTGCCTCCGTCCTTTCTCTTTATCTTTTTGGATCATGAAGCGAGCATGTGCTGGAACTCAAGTTGCAGGACACCTAGAGTTCACAGGAGACTTTGTTGTGAAGCAACAGAAGGTGACCCAAGACTTGTCCCTCTTCGTGGAAGTCTTAAAATCTTGCTCACTGGTGTCTTCACAGCCCTGTGAGAGCAAACTGGTGGGGCTGTTCCCCCGCTGAGTGGAAGCAGATATGGGGACATGCAGAGCAGAGTTACAAGTTGAACTTGTATCTCCTCTTCACAAGAGAGAAATACCCAAGACCAGCTTTAAGATTGATCAAAGTGAGTTTATCCAAGCAAGAATTTAGGGTCGTAAGATGCAGTTTCGCAGATGTGAAGCTATTACTGCAGACAGGCGTCTTCCAGTGAAACTTAGAAGTAGTGAATCGGATTTCCTTTAATACTTTTGAGGAGCGAGAAGGTTAATGGAGGAAGAGTGGCAAAAAATACAGCCTGCCTTGGACAGTAGTTAAAATGGGTGCAGTGTCGGTAGCTGGAGATGGCAGCAAGGGCTAGGCTGGCAGCGTACAAAGCGCTCTGGATTCGAGCTGTATTCGTTACACATGGCTGCAGTATGCTGCAGAAGTAAAATGCAGTGTTTTCTGCCGTGGTTAGAGCATGCTTAATTTTATAAACAGGACGCGAAGCGTGATCTAACCATACTGCCACATATGGCCTTGAGATTTGAGAGCTGGCTCTGTAAAAATTTCTTACTGGCCTTACGCTTTCTTTAATATTTTTATGGACACAGATGACACTTTCTCTGGTCCCTGAGATTTTCCCCACTGACCAGGAAAAGTTTGTTCTGCACAGGATTGGAAAGCGCTTGTTTTGGACTGACTTTGTGCTGGCTGAGAGTCGTTAGGTATGTCTCTTGCAGCGTACTAACCGTCGTATTCCCTCTGTGATACAGGAAGACGAAGATCCTAACAAAGGCGATCAAAGCCGGTCTATTGATCCAGGTGAAGATAACGTCACAGAACAAACCAACCACATCATCATTCCAAGCTATGCATCTTGGTTTGACTACAACTGGTAAGAAAGTAATTTGTAACTGGGGGAAGACATAGAGTTTTGATGGTTGTTTCTCCTGAATCAAGCTGAGAGCTGAAAAAAACTGCTTTTGTTTAGGTCTAGTTCCCATGCATGGGTACATCTTTTTAAAAAACTTTCTGAGCTGACTTCTGGCAGTTTTCAGGAATTGGGGATGAGGAAGAGAATTTCAAACAGCATAGATCTTCAGTCTACCTTCTCAGCATTTTTTGCTTTACATTGCTTCCCCCCGCATTGGGAAAATAATTCCTTTCTCTTCCCTACTTCTCTGGTGTTTGTATGATCTTTCTGTGTTTCTATCTACTTCTGAAAGCTGGTGGCCTTTTATTTTGTTTCAGATCTTGACTTTGAGGGTAAGTCACTGATTACACAGGCAGGATACTTGTTTTGTTTTGGAATCCTCCTTGGAGTCACGGGTTTGTGGTGTGCTGTGACTGTATAACTTGCTATAGTAACCCTAATGTTCTCTGTATCGCAAACTTTTGTGGTGTGGGAAGAGAAGCAAGTGACTGGGAATAAAAGTCCCTCTACAAGTTAAACTCTTACACAGTGCTTTTTTTAAATTAAAAACTGCTGTGGAAACAGAATAAGGAATAGTCGGTTATCTGGAAGGGCTGTCATTTGAGCATGCATTTTGTCTTAGTTCTAGGAGTTGAGACATCGTGTAGGCTGGAATCTAAAAAGATGTGCTGTGACACTTGAGTATTAGGGTTCCCCACTTCTGAAAGTTGCACAGGAACTTTTTATGGTAATGAGTTAAGATGGGATCTGAACTGTTAGCATAAGGGTTGGTTCAATTTCCAGCTCTGGCAAACTTTGTTACCTCGAGTCAGTTGCTTAGCCTATGTCTGTGCTGGTGGCTTGAGGTGACCTAAATCCCTGTAAATAGAACCATCCATTTTCTCAGTCCCCTTGTCCTACTTTGAGATGGTCCTGGAAACAGAAAAGCCAAGGGTCACATAGTCTGAATCTGTAGGTGCTCCAGTTGCTTTGTGAGGGGAAAAGCTGGAGGTGTAGTTCTGTTACGCACGCACTATGAAACGCTCCGCTGATGCACTTCGTAAAGGGACAAAGAACTGCGGATCTGCTGCAGATCAGGAAAGGCAACTTCGTGTAGCTCGAGCTAATTGAGGTTTACTTTAAACCAAGGTGGGCGTATCTGTAGTCTCTGTGCTTCAGTTCCTTGTTTGTAAAGTGAAGGAACAATAATACTTCCCTACTAGAGAAAATGATGACATTTTGTCACGAGATCACTCTGACACTGCTGTACAACTGCCTTTGGGGCATGAGTGGTAACAGTGGTTGGTTAAAAATTCTTGATGGGTGCATTTGTAGCAGCAGCGGTAGCTCTAATGGCGTTCCTGAGAGCTAATCTGTGAAGCACGGCTAAAAGACTAATGCGATATTTCTGAAGACACAGAATAAATTTCTTATTGCATGAGGTGTACTTGCTCTGACCTTGTAAAAGGCAAACTTAAAGCATCTCTGACGGGAACAGCGGACATCCACAAGGTAGCAGGATCATGTGAAAACAAGCTTTGATTTTTTTTTTTTTTTTTTGTTTCTTGTGCTTCAGAAACCCCAAATTAAGC